>ML263452.1:419-12871 GCA_005239495.1 Nicotiana undulata | reverse complement strand
GGGGGGGGGGGGGGGAGGTTATGTATTTAACCCTAGTTCCAAATAATTTGTCTTGATTGAAAATGATGAACAACTATATAATATTGCTTGTTACTGTAAGGAGGGAATTTTAGACTTAAACATTTCACATGTTGTTGAGATAATTCCTGATGGTGTGGTCCCAATTGGGTATTTATGTAGGCCAGTGGTTGTTCAAGAAAGCAACAACACAATTAATAATCTAACTAGGGAAACAACAGAAGATGGTGAAATCAGTATAAATAGACCATAACCAAGTGAACAGCCTCCACATGATACTGTAATTGGTGGGAAAGGGGTTGTTGCTAGTGGTGTTAATTTAGAAGAGGAAGTTACTAGTGTAGAGAACTTGAATGGTAGAGAAGGGGATAATGAAGAAGAGTTAGTTAGTAGTGAGTCAGATCTCGGAGAACTTCCTGACGAGGATGATAGTGAAGTTGATGAAGAGGCTAGGACCTTTAGAAATGAGAGGAGAACTAAAAAGAATGCTACTAGAAGGAAGAAACAACCTGAAGCTGCTAGTGTACCTATAGGAGAAGCTGGAATTGATAGGGGTTTTGAAGATAAAAGAATTAATAAATAAGGGAAATATGTTGGCATATTAGGAGGTGATGAGGAGTTCATTGACAGTTCTGATTGTGGCAGTGATGATACTGATGAAGAGGTAGAGGTAGATTTTTAGCCTTTTGTTGACCCTCCAAGTAGAAGAAAGAGCACAAAAGTTAGATATGACACTGACTATGAAGTGAAATTTGGGCATGATATTTAATAATGTTGGGGAGTTTAGAAAGGCAGTGGCTAATTATGCAATAGAGTATAAAGTTCAGTTAAAGCTTAAACCAAATGAGAAGGGTAGGGTAAGGGTGAATTGTAAATCAAAAAAATGCAAGTGGGAGTTGTATGCTTCAGTTGATAGAGTTTCTGGTGACTTCATGATCAAAAAGTACGATCATGTACATAAATGTAAACCATTAAACACCAACAAGATGTGTAATTCAAAATATATTGCCAACAAATTCAAGAAAGAACTTACTGCAGCTCCTTATATGAGAATCTGGGAAATTCAAGAACTAGTTAGGGAGAGGCTGGGATTGTATATTGGCAGAACTATAGCTTATAGAGCCAAACAGATTGTTCTGAAAAAGTTTATGGGGGATTGGAAGATGGAGTTTTCCAGATTGTGTGACGATGTTGACAATATTAAGAAAAGCAATCCTGGCAGCTCCTGTTTTGTGAAAATTGACAGAGAGTCTGAGCCTGGCAAGAACCTATTTCAGTACTTCTATGTGTGTTTTGATGCACTCAAGAAAGGTTGGTTATAAGGGTGTAGGAACATCATTGGTTTGGATGGTTGTTTCCTAAAGGGAAGCTGCAAGGGTGAATTACTAGTGGTTGTGGGAAGAAATGGGAACCAAAAAATATTTCCTATTGCTTGGGATGTTGTACACCATGAAACTAAACATTCATGGAGTTGGTTCCTCAGTCACTTGAAAGAAGATTTGCAACTTGGTGAAAGACATGGCTTAACAGTAATGTCGGATATGCAAAAGGTAAATTGTTTTGTATATACTGTTTTCAATATATTGTTTTGATTCATAGTTTAATTCTAATGTTGTTTGTATTTATTGTTTGTATATACTGTTTTGCGGGGTCTTTTGATATCAGTTAAGGAGTTATTACCTATGGAATAACAAAGAACGTGTGCAGGCATATATGGTCTAACTGGTCTAAGAAATGGAAGGGAGAAGAAAGGAGGAAACAATTTTGGAGGGTTGCAAAGGCCAGTTATCTATTTAAGTACAACAGTGAAGTTGCAAACATGAGGAAACTTGGCTCTACTATCTGTGAAGATATGATGAAGTAGCCAAGATATTCATGGTGCAGGGCATTCTTCCAAGAACATTCCAGGTGTGACATAGTAGAGAATAACATGTGTGAGACATTTAACTCATGGATATTGGCTGCTAGGCATAAAAGTATTGTTACCATGTTAGAGGAGATTAGGCATAAGATCATGTCTAGACAGGTTGTTATGATAAAATTGGCCGAAACTTGGATTTCAGATATATCACCTATGGCTAGGCTAACCTTAGAAGAAAATAAGGATTTGGCTAGAGAATGTCAAGTTATATGGAATGGGCAGGATGGGTTTGAGGTCAAAAAAGGAGATTTGAGGTTTATAGTTGACATTAGGATGAAGACTTGTAGTTGTAGACTTTGGAGGTTGAGAGGAATCCCATGTGAACATGTTGTGTGTGCATACTATCACTTACAAGATGATCCAGATCAATATGTGGAGCATTGGTACACAAAGGAAACATTTCTGAACATTTCATTCAACCAATTCCTAACCTGAATATGTGGCCTGAGGGTAATAATCCTACCATTGAACCACCAGCCCTAAAGCCAATGCTAGGCAGACCCCAAAAAAGCAGAAGGAAGGACAGGAATGAACCTAAGAAAAATGGGGAAATCTGTCCTAAAAAAGGAGTCAAGATGACATGTTCACATTGTTATCAAGTAGGCCACAACAACAAAAAAACATGTAGAGTAAAGGTATGATATGTTTTTATCTAGCTTTCTATTAATCATTTAAGATTAAATTAACTGTATGTATCTATTCATTTTAGAGTGCACCTGGAGGGTCTTCAAGTAGACAAGAATCTCAAGGAACTCAATCAAGTCAACCAACTCAAAGGAGTTCAGTCTGTGATGACAGAACAACAACTGTTCCCAAGAAAAGAGCAAATGCCAAGTGCAGCTATTAGACCTACAAAAGGTGCATTTCCAGATGCACTCCCTCAAACTGCTCCGAGGGGAAGAGCCCCAAAACCAAAAGCAGCAAGAGGCTCTTCTTCTGCTGGGAAAAGGGGAAGGGAACCTCTAGAATCATCTGCTGCTTCAGGAGAAAAAAGGGAAAGAACTGTTGGCATTGGTGCTACACTAAGACAGAGACTGGAAGGACAGTACTTAATGTAGGGTTTCTGATTGGCTTTCTGATTTACTTAGGCTGATTTCTGATAGTACTTATAGTTATTTTAGCCTGGTTACTTAGGTTTCTGATTGGCTTTCTTATTTATGCCAATTGCGGCCTGGTTTGTCAAGTGAAAGGGTTGTCAACCATGGGACTAGAGTAAGGAGCAGCACAGCTGTGAATCTGGATGATGGAATTAGGTTTCCAGGACTTAGATGGAATGGGAGAGATACAATTACTACTTCGTAACTGCAGCAAATGAGTGCAAGTAGAAGGAACCAAGTTGGAACACAAGTACCATCCCAGTCTTCAACTCAAGTGATCATGAATAAGCTAGCCAAAAAGAAATAGTGACCATCAAAACTTTTCAACTTGAATGTAATAGGCAGCACTTATTTTGTAATAGGCAGAACTTCTTTATGTAATAGGCAGCACTTCTAGATTGGTTTATGCTGCACTTTTATGTAATAGGCAGCACTTCATTTGTTGAATGTAGTTTTTGTTAAAAACTTACTAAATTGTTGAATGTAGTTTGCTGCACTAAGTAGATTTTGCAATGAATTGTTGATTACTTCTTTTTATGATTTGCAGCACCTATTTAGTTGGTTTTGCAATGAATTTTTCATTACTTCAATTTTAGTAGCTTTTGGCAGAATTGTTCCATTACTTCTCTACATAGAGTATTTGCAAACACCAATTTTAAGCAATAAAGCAAGGCAAATACTATTTTTAAAGGCAGAAACAAAGATACATTACACTGATTTTGGAGTATCAATTACACAAAATATGATCCCTACAATCCCTACAATCCAATAGCAATGAACAAAAGTAGATCAAGAACATTTTCCCAGATTACAATTGCATGTTCCCCAGTTAACTCGCCTAAATTACAATTTCATTTTCCCAGAAACTTGGTTCAGTGCATCAACAAGGTTCAGTCCATCATCATGAACAAGAACATGAATAACGCCATATCATTAGCACCATAACAACAACAAACATCATTGTGTTCCTCTATTTTTTTGCTCGATATCTCTCTTGATCAAATGCCTTCACTCTCTTCAACAAACTCCACATAACTCTATTTGCTTGCTCAGGAAACTCGTCCTCAAACCATCTAAAATATTTACATCTCCCATTTTCCTTAAAAAAGAAAAGGAAAAACTGATATAAATCAATGGCAGAAAATCTGTATAAAGAATTTGTTGAGGAATAGGCTTACTTTTCCAATTTTGCATACAAAGTACCTTCTTCCTAGGTTAGCAGCACTCCATGAAATTTTCAGTTCACATGGACGACCACATCGACAATATTCAACAATTTCGGTATTTTGGGACATTGTTCGAACATAAATTATGAGATGTAGCAGGAAAGATTATGTAATAATTTGACTAAGGAGGATGGAGTTCTTCAAATTGAAAAATAAAAGCTCCGATTTTCAGTTCTTGATGAATAAATTAGATCAATTGAAATGGAGAGAAATTAGGGTTTTTTTAGGGCTTGGGAGAAGATAACAATTGAGAAAGAGGTTAAAAACAAGAAAAAATAATGTGGGTGAGGTTTATTACCATTGGAATAGTCCATGTCAGCTTGTTTTAGAGCCCTCACGCGCTACACATATGTGATTCCCACGCATGGTGGCCCGGGTACTTTTTGTGTCTAAGTGGTACAGTAGTAACCTTGTTACGGGGTTTAAGTGGAACATAGTAAAAAAAAGTGTCAAAGTGAAAAGTGACGACAAGTTTGATGGACTGCCGATGTATTCTGCCTTAACGATATCACCACAACCTCTACACTTGGTTTCAAATCTTCGATCAATTAAGTGAATATCTGTCACACTTATACAATCTTCCCGGGGTCACGCTCCCACGACCTTCCACACAAGGTAACAAGTCTGCACATCCATACCAACGGCCACACTAACGCTGTAAAGAAAATCAAGAATCCATAACCAGGATGCAAAGCCTCTTTCACAAAACACCGATCTCAGGTGACGCTGAAGACAACACCGCCTTACTCTAAACATTCAAATCCCTTTCCTGTTCATCCGAGCTTGTGGAATCCTTGTCAACACCGTACCATAAATCTTGAATCCTCAACTTCCGAATCCCATGCTACTTGATGCCCTTAATCACACCAATGCGCAGGAGTAGAAGAATTTCATCTCAGCTCCTGAACCACTAATAGAGTAAGCATTTCATCATGTAGAAAATTTCTACTTAACTCATTCCAAGAGAACCATAACAACACACGATTGAATTCTCATAACCGTAGAATATACAAATCTTCAAGTATTGGTCTAAACCACCACTCCCCTTCCAAGATCCGCCTACACATCACATGCCATAATACCTAATTACTCCCAAATAAAACCAATTACGGAGGCCGTCAAGCCTCGCACGTACCGCCACAAATCACATGCATAATATAATCACGCTGGATGTACTGATCACTGCCACCATCATGCCAATTCAACCATGGCTAACAGACCTGACTTCTTCTAACTTATCCTTAACTTGTCTTACAAATAAATATAACTCCACTCAACACATAACGACTCAATCTGCACTCCTCCCGAGTGGCCTTGTATCATGAGACCATGTTGTCTCAAATCTCACAAACCATCTCATACCCTCCTTGTGTGCATGCTCGCATCCTCAACTGATACACCCATTCTGAAAGTTTCTCTACGAATCCGAAGTCTGCAAGTCGAAAATATCATAGAACATTCCGAGCCTCTTATCAATAATATCTGCAAAAGCTCGATTCTTAACCATACCGCGGGCTTGAAATCTTTAGACACCACATTCTAACCTTTGAATTCACTAGGACCATTGTTGAGAGTCACCCACTCTAGCTTGGTCCCGAATATAATCAACTCCAAGGCTCTGTTGGCCCATGAACACCCATCCCAGCACCCGACTGGATTACTTCCCTTGTAAATGACCTCTGTACGAAGCATAAATTTTGAATCTTCCCAAAACCCGAACATGAGTCAATTAGTCCCACTATAGCATACCTTTATCAATTCCTTTGCACAAATTACCACTTATGTCCTTTTCCCTTAGCTGTATTAACTCACCAATATGTCGATAACTCGAAACCTCACAAGTAGATAACCATGCAACGCAATCGTAGGCGGTGAGACTCTCCCACTTAGCTTGAAGCTACTATTACACAACTGTGGAACCCACCAAGATTCTTTCTTCATTGTCGACATGATCTTGCACAACCAACCCGCCTAATTCCTCAAAATCTGTCTGTTAGCAATTCATGAATACTCTGAATCTCTAGCAACATTTACATATTCGACCTTTTACTGGATAGTCAGTAAAAAATTTCGCAGAAGTTTCGCCAACCACGCGACTGCTGACCTGCTCACAGGAGATAACCCACCTATGGAAATTACATGACGATATCTTCCAATGTCGCTGCACGGGGTACAATCACTACGCCATTAATAACCCATCCTGAGCGCGTTCTCATTCACCAACTTTACTAGTTCATTCACTCTTTATGGACATCAACTAAATGTGCGACAATACCTACCAATTCAAAATTATATTGCATCCTTCTTCATATCAAGCAACTCCTTTCAGTTGCATCCAATCTCCCGGGGGCATTTGCATCCGTACCCGCTTTTTGTGTCACGTTTTAACTTATACTCGCTTTGCAATTTTTTTTAAACTTATACCCGCTTTTTCGCATAACTTCAGCATACGAGACATAAGTAGCAAAGGCAATCACGCAAAACTTCAGTATTCTAGTAGACGGGCCAGAAGCAGCTTGCGAACTTCAGCTCTAGAGCTGAAGTTTTTGTCTTTGTAACTGGGGAACTTGAGCTCTAGAGCTGAATTTTTTATTTTGTAACTCGCGAACTTCAGCTCTAGAGCTGAAGTTTTTGTGTTTATAACTGGGGAACTTCAGCTCTAGAGCTGAAGTTTTTATTTTGTAACTCGCGAACTTTAGCTCTAGAGCTGAAGTTTTTGTCTTTATAACTGGGAACTTCAGCTCTAGAGCTGAAGTTTTTGTGTTTATAACTGGGGAACTTCAGCTCTAGAGCTGAAGCTTTTGTCTTTGTAACTGGAGAACTTCAGCTCTACAGCTATTCAAATGTTTAAAATCTCTTTAGCACTAACGTGTTTCCCATTTAATTACACTTTCTAGTACTATCATTTTACCCATTTTAATGAAAAACCAGTCAATTTTCCTTCTCTCTTCTTCACATCTTCTCCTCGATCTTCTAAAAAAGAAACAGAGCAGGTGGGTCGTTTCTTCGTCTAAGCTTGTGTAAAATCAAGATGCGAAAAGAAGAATTACTAAAAGTTTCTTTATTGCTGAATTCTTAAAGAGAAAAAAAATGATGTTTTGGTGGGAGAATCAATGATTCTTTGTAGCTGATTACTCACTGGTGTGCGCTACTACACACTCATAGAAGAAAACGAAGGAGGAGAAGGAGAAAGAGAAAGGGAGCAGAAGTTGTCTAAAAAGTGGGTGAAAGTTAAAAGTTTTAAAAAAATGGGTATAGGTTAAATGGGGGCGACCAAATTGGACGCCCCGTGCAATTTCTACAATCTCCCACCGTATAATAGCCAATATTTCAAATTAAGCTCGTGGGCCCAATCAGCGTCCACTAAAATTCCCAAATCGCTCTAAACTATTCCTTAAAGTGTGTGGTTACCTTGCCACTGAACCCATATGCTACTTTGCCACTCTCCCACTTTGGTCAAACTCACTCCTTTAAGCAACTGCTCGGATTTTGCTTCTACACCTAGCCTTCTAGAAATTGAACCACCGCCTGACACTCCCCACATGTCCTTCTTTATCCTTTGCTTCCCAGCTGCTGCCTTAAATTAATATCTATATCTGCAGCACATGAACCGATAGATCACTACCAACTTTAACCCTTTACGAAGATCTTCCTTCTCGAGCCGTTAGCATTAGAAATACTCATTCAATCCTGAACCACCGCACCCCGCGATCTCTGACAGCCGCTTCTCCAATACTATCTCGCTATATCCTTCCCCAAAGGAGAATTGTAGAAGATCATAACACCGGCGAACTTAACACATTCAATCAAGGACGGCGACACCACGTCATAGATGAAAATTCCACCACACTTGAAAACACCAAGTCTCGTTACTCTATCAACCCAAACCTGAACATTGTAGTAAGTTTGCCTTTCCTCCGCCGGAAATGAAATTGAATCTCTAAATCTTGCGCTGAGTAAACATCCATCCAAGTCATTCACTGCTTCAACTCATAGACAAGGATACCACCATTACACCAATACCATGCGATAACCAATCATGATCATCATAGCATTATGCGCATAGCCTCAAAGCTCTTAGAAGTGTAGTTACCGAGCTAAAATGATGGAATATCCTTCTGCAAGGTGACGACGATAGCCCAAACAGCTATGCAGGGAGAAACATCCAGCACCGCATCTGTAGTACCATTACAATCCCTCAATTCCCGATTTATAGCAAGCGTTTCGCGTAAGATTGAGTAAGAAGGAAACATAGGCATAAGCCTCAATGGAATCAAAATGCACGATGAGGAATCAAGAAGGGAAGTACTCCTAACATCCCCATAGCCTCTTGAAGATAAGTACAAACGTCTCCGTACCGATCCGCAAGACTCTACTAGACATGTGCATGACTCGTGAGACCTAAGGGAACTTAGCGCTCTGATACCATGTTGTCACGACCCAAAATCCAATAAAGGTTGTGATGGCGCCGTAAATCACTATCAAGCAAGCCAATATCAAGAAGTTAATTAAATCCTCATTTTTTTAGTATTTTT
The DNA here is from genome assembly GCA_005239495.1 of Nicotiana undulata. NCBI lineage: Eukaryota > Viridiplantae > Streptophyta > Magnoliopsida > Solanales > Solanaceae > Nicotiana > Nicotiana undulata. The sequence continues at coordinate 4,074 of ML263452.1, read as the reverse complement.
GAAATCATTTCTTTCCTTACATTAAACAATAAATAATAAACCTCACGGAGTAAATAATAATGTCTTAAACTAATTTTCAATACTAACTAATCCCATATACATCCCAGAACCCGGTGTCACAAGTACATTAGCAATTTCTAGGAATTTAAAATGTAATACAATAATTATCCTGAATACAAATTGGACGGAAAAGAAAGTATAATACTCTGAAGGAGACTCTGCTGGTTGCGGGCCGTCTCTAGAGCTGCAGCTCACCTAAGTCTCGAAATCAACCACGTCGTTGTGCCCACATGGCTACCCATACATGAACCTATACATTAAAATGTACAGCAAGTATAGTATGAGTACAAGACAACGTGTACCCAGTAAGTATCTCATCTAACCTCGAAGAGGTAGTGACGAGAGGTCGACTTCGACACTTACTAGTGGTCAAATTCATATAATTAAATGTGATGCTAAGCATGGATGTCATGATTAAATAACAGATAACAACAGGAAGAGACAGCTTCTTTCATAACTAAAATTTCAGTTTCCGTCATTTCAGTTAACAACCTATATCTCAAGACATTTAAGGAGTTCAAATCACAGAAGTACCAAGCAAATAGCATGCGCAAATAATGTCGAGGTCGTACGGCCTGATCCAACAAAATAATAAAATGTGCACTGCCGAAGGGTCGAACGACGCGAACCAAAGATGCATATATTACCCCGCTCGCGAACCATACGTGCGACGCAGTCAAATACAAATAATAGAGTTACCCCGCTCGTGAATCATACATGCGATGCAGGTACCCATAGATACACACAGTCAATCCAAACTTCATCAGGAAGACAATTACCCAAGAATATGAAAATTTCTCTTTTAATGGTCAAGAAGAAGGTGTTTAATCTTTTTAGAAATCCATTTGCCAAATTCGATATGATTTAAGTATTTTAAATTTATCAGTAAAATTACAAGTACGGCAAGTAAAGCATGCATTTGGGTCCTAGACTACCCGGACATAAGCATAATAGTAGCTACGCACGGACTCTCGTCACCTCGTGCGTACGTAGCCCCCACAAATAGTAGCACATAATTAATTATTTCACCTATGGGGATAATTCCCTCTTACAAGATTAGAAAGGAGACGTATCTCGCTCCGAAGTTCCATAACCAGCTTCCAAGCCCTTCCAATGACTCAAATTGATGCACAACGTCCCAAAACTAGCCAATAATTACGCAAACCCATTAATATATACTCAAATATCCATTAGAATCCAATTTATAACAATTCCTAACCCCGATCGAAAAGTCGATAAAATCACCCTCGGGCCCACGTTCCCGGATTCCGAAAGTATTTGAATATAAACTTTACCCATAACCTCACAAACTCAAATATATAATTTATTCCAAATCCCATGTCCTATTTCTTGGTCAAAATCCAAAAGTATCAATTTCTAGGTTTTATACCAAAACCCCAAGTTTTCACTAATTTTCCATGAATTTTCATGTTAAATAATATATATAATCCAAGTATTTAACTTGCAATAGGTGGGAGTCACTTATCTTGACATAGATGATGAAGATGGAGCTCCAAAATCGCTCTTAGGTCGGCTCCCATGGAAGAAATGAGATGGAATGAGCCAAATCCATTTTTACAAACTTATACACTGCCCATGTGATCCTTCATCGCGTTCGCGAGACCCCCATCGCGTTCGCGATGAAAACATTTCTCAAACGTCACTTCCAAACTCTTCTCAGATAGCCTCTAGTATAATGGTAATAACTTTCTCCACAAAACTACAAATGACAAATGGTTTAATGTTATGAAAACTAGACTCCAAGATCTACAAATTCCTTGTTTTGGTTATCTCCCAATTCCTTGTAGATTTCAAGATATAAGCTTCCAAAATCAGCTTGTGCAACAGAAATTTCTTCTTCATCTTTCCGGACACCCTGAAGTGTGCCAGCCATAAGTCTTTGTACACAAATCCAAATTGATAAATGGTCTATATTTATGAAAACTAGACACAAAGGTCTACAACTCTCGTTTTTATATCATCTCCAAATTCATTATAGATTGTTCGATATGAGCCTCCGAAATTAGACCTGCGCAATAGAGATTTCCTTCTTCTCGAACGCGAGAGCCTCCTCGCAAACGCCAAGAAGAAAGTCCCAGAAGTCAATTCCTTCTCTGCGAACGCGGGGGGGCCCTCACGAACGGGAAGGATAAGACTAGATATCTGTAAATAAGCATCCAAAGTAGCCCAAAATTATCCGAAACACACCCGAGGCCTCTGGGACCCCGTCCAATCACACCAACATGTCCCAAAACATGACACGGACTTGCTCGAGGCCTCAAATCACTTCAAACAACATCGAAATCATGAATCACGCCCAAATTCAAGCGTAATGAACTTTAGAACTTCAAACTTCTACATTCGATGTCGAAGCCTATCAAATCACATCCGATTGGCCACAAATTTTGCACACAAGTCGTATTTGACATTACGGACCTACTCTAACTTCCGGAATCGGAATCCGACTCCGATATCAAAAAGTCCACTTTCGGTCAAACTTCTTAAAAACCTTCAAATTTCTAACTGTAGCCAAATGATTCCAAAATGACCTACAGACCTCCAAATCTACTTCCGGACGCGCTCCCAATACCAAAATCACCATACGAAGCTATTCCCAGACGTGGAATCCCGAACGGACATCGATAACACTGAAACACACTTCAACCCAAATAAATGAACTCTCCCAAAATGACAACTTCCACTATAGACGCCGAAACGCTCCCGGGTCATCCAAAACCTAATCCGGACAAACACCCAAGTCCGAAATCATCATACAAACCTGTTGGAACTTCCAGATCCCTATTCCGAAGTCGTTTACTCAATAATCACCACCTAACCAATTCTTCCAACTTAAAGCTTCCGAAATGAGAATTCTTTTTCCAAATCGACTCTGAACTTCCCGCAATTTCGACCACGCGTGCAAGTTATGATACCTGAAGTGAAGCTACTCATGGCCTCAAACTGCTGAACGATGCGCTAGAGATCAAAATGAACGGTCGGGTCGTTACAGATATAGCATTACATACCTTATACATACTTCCCAACCTCAAGATATGAAAATTATATGACTTCTTAGTCTACAATAAGATTTGGCTTAATACGATGAAGACAGACGGAAGTAAAGGGCCATATACTACCAACGTAAGAAAATGACTGACTACGATACTATCGTTATCATTTAAGCGTCGTAACTAATATATATCGACCGCAACCTATTTTACGATCTTGTGTAGATAGGGTATACCGATCTTGTGTTATTTCTATTGAGGGTCTGGATACCCGAGTGGATCTATTGTTACTTAGTATGGTGGACTTTGATGTGATATTGGGCATGGATTGGCTATCTCCGTGCCATGCTGTTCTTGATTGTCACGCCAAGACCGTGACTTTAGCTATGCCAGGCCTTTCGAGGATTGAGTGGAGAGGTTCGGTGGAGTATGTGCCTAGTAGGGTGATTTCTTATTTGAAGGCCCAACGTATGGTTGGGAAGGGGTGTGAGTCGTATCTAGCCTTTGTGAGGGATGTGAGCAGTGAGACTCCTTCTATTGATACTGTTCCAGTGGTCCGTGAGTTCCCAGATGTGTTTCCCGCAGAC
>ML263450.1:7705-80033 GCA_005239495.1 Nicotiana undulata | reverse complement strand
CCCTTGTCTTTGACATTGATCACATGCCTTGACCATTTGGTTTGTGTCTTGGTAGATCGATGGACAATAATATCCACAATCAAGCACTTTGCCGTAGTACGATTTACACCATGATGGCCTCCAATTGGGGAGTCATGACATGCTTTGAGAATTTGCATTCCCTCATCTTCCGGAACACAACACCGAATGATGTTGTCGGTGCAAATCCAGAACAGAAAAGGTTCCTCCCAATAGTTGTTCCTACACTCCCCCAAGAACTTTTTCTTTGGATAAGCTTTAAATCCGTCGGGGATAAGGTCACTAACCAAGAAGTTAGCAATGTCGGCATGCCCTAAAAATCTCTGAACGCTTTTTACCGAAGTGAGAGGAGGAAGCTTGGAAATGATCTTGATCTTTTCCCGATCAACCTCTATGACTTGCTTGGGAATTTTGTGGCCCAGAACAATACCCTCGTCCACCATGAAGTGACATTTTTCCCAATTTAGCACAAGGTTGGTTTCCTCGAATCTTTTAAGCAATTGCCAAAGGTTGTCAAGGCAATGCTCAAAAGAGTCACCAACTATAGAAAATTCATCCATAAACACCTCTAGGAAATCCTCCACCATGTCCAAGAAGATTAACATCATGCACCGTTAAAAGATAGCCGAGGCATTGCATAGCCCAAATGGCATACGACTAAAGACAAAGGTCCCATACGGGCATATGAATGTTGTCTTCTCTTGATATTCTAAGGCGATGTTGATTTGGTTATAGCTAGAATAACCATCCTAAAGGTTGTGGAAATTCTCAAAAGATTCACCAACTATAGAAAGGTCACCCATAAACACCTCTAGGAAATCCTCCACCATGTCCGAGAAGATTGACATCATGCAACGTTGAAAGGTAGCCGGGGCATTGCATATCCCAAATGGCATACGGCTAACGGAAAAGGTCCCATATGGGCATATAAATTTTGTCTTCTCTTGATCTTCTAAGGCGATGTTGATTTGGTTATATCCAAAATAACCATCCAAGAAGCAATAAAATGACCTTCCTGCTAGATAATCAAGCATTTGACCAATGAAAGTCATAGAGAAATGGTTCTTGCAAGTAGAATTATTGATCTTCCGATAGTCCATGCAAAATCTCCACCCGGTCATCGTCCTCGTTGGGATGAGCTCATTTTTTTCGTTTTGAATCACAGTCATGCCTCCTTTCTTTGGCACACATTGCATCGGACTCACCCAAAGACTATCGGCAATAGGGTAGACAACTCTGGAATCCAACCATATTATGATGTCTTTCTTAACCACCACTTGCATGGAAGGGTTTAACCTTATTTGACGCTCCACGCTAGGTTTTCTCTCTTGCTCCAATTGTATCTCGTGATCACAAATTCTAGCGGGAATTCCTCGGATATCTGCTATTTTCCACCCAATCGACTGTCTGTGCTCCCTCAAGGTATCCAACATGTGTTCAACCTGCACATCACACAAAGAAGAAACAATTACAAGTACAGTTTCATTAGAGCCAAGAAATTTATACCTTATGTGTGGCGGAAGTGGCTAGAGCACAAGTTGTGGTGGCTCGATAATTGAAGGCTTAGCGGAAGGCGTGACTCTATTCTCTAAGTCAAGAGAAAGTTTCTTTGGTGGATAAGTGTAGGACCCAAGCCCTTTTAAAGCATTTGTCGATTCCATGTATCCTTCCATGTCTTCACCATCAAATTTACCAAAATAGTCGTCAATGCCTCATCAAGGCATTCTTTTTCCATATTCAACTCGATTGCATCCTCTACCTCATCAAAAATATCAATGATTGAGATTCTTTCGTATGCATGTGGAAATTTCATACCCTTACTCGCTTGAAAGGTAACCTCTTCGTCATTAACTCGGAACTTGATCTCATTTCATCCTGAATCCAGGAGTGCTCTTCCATTAGTAAGGAATGGTCTCCCCAAGATGATAGGGATTTATTTATCAATAGCACAGTCAAGGATAACAAAGTTGGCAGGGAGGAGGAACTTCCCCAATTTCATAAGAACATCATCAACAATTCCCACCGGTCTTTTTATTGAACGGTCGGCCATTTTCAGCCTCATACTTGTAAGCCTAGGCATACCTAACCCTGCTTGCTTGTAAATAGCAAGATGCATTAAGTTGATGCTAGCCCCATTATCATAATGAGCTTGTGCAAAATCGCGCAACCCGATAGTGCGTGGAATTGTAAAAGCTCTCGGGTCCTCTTTCTTTTGAACGGTGGTTGTTGCAATGATGGAACTAACCCGGTGAGTCACATTCACCACTTCATTATTGGAGGTTTTCTTCTTGGTGATCAAGTCCTTCAAGTACTTAACAAAACCCGGCATCTCTTGAAATGCTTCCACATATGGAATGTTCACCGATAATTGCTTGAGAATATCTTAGAACTTCTCAAGTTTGCTATCATCAACCCTCTTAGCAAGTCTTTGAGGGAAAGGAGGAGGAGGTCTAGGAATTGGTGCTAGAGATTTTGGTGTCTCTTTTACCTTTTTCTTAACCTCTTCACGATTCACTTCTTTAATTTTCACCTCCTTTGGGAGTCTTTCAGCTTCAACAACAATTGGCACCTCAACTTGTGCCTCAACCTCTTGTTCAGGATCTTCCACTTCGACCACTTGTTCATTCTCTCCTTGAAGTATTTTTCCACTTTGAGTTCTGATTTCCATACAATGAGAAGTCGGACCACTCCCATATCTTTTGGGTTTGCTATTGTGTCACTCGGGAGTGTGCCTTTCTGCTTCGGATTTTGCTCTCATTTGCATTTCTAACTTTTGTATAAATAAAGTGTGAGAACCACAAGCCCGGTTATGTTCTTCATGGAAGTGTCAGATCTTTCTTGATTTTGCAATACTCTTTCAAGCATGTTTTCCAATTTGGACTCACTCGAAGAACTTTCCTTCCAATACGGAGAGTTAGAATATTGCCCTTTTGGTGGAACATAGGGGTTTGAACTCCGATTTGAATAGTTTTTGTTGTTGTTACTCCGATTACCTTGATTTGAACTACCTTGATCATTTCGTCATTGTTGATGGCCTTTCCTTTGCGGGTTAGACCTCCATTGGTTTTGTTGTCCTGAACCTTGGTAGGGTTGTCTTTGGTAACCACCTTGGGAGTTGTTGGCATAATTTGCTTCCTCGTAATCCTCATTTTACAAGGGTTGCACATCTTCCACAACATTCACCTTTTTTGTTTGGCTTTCAGTGATCATCTTAGTCAACACATTGATTTTGGTTGCAAGCCCGGCAATTGCTTGATCTCTTTCTTGGTTCTCCTTAATCATGTTGTTCAAGGAAGGAGTACCATATGCAATTCCACCTGTGATATCTTCCGAGTTCCAAGCTTGGCTATGTTCTGCCATCTTGACAAGGATGTGTGTCCCTTGCAAATATTTTATCCATAAAGGATCCATCAACTGCATTTTTGGCTATGGATTGATTCATAGGATCCAAGCCCATATAATACTTCTCCAACAAGATATTTTCTGGAAAACCATGATTCGGTGACCTCACTAGATATAGCTTGAATCGATCTCATGCCTCATGTAGATTCTCTCTGGGTAGTTGCTTGAAGAAGAAAATTTTATCCCGGAGCTCGGACTTCTTGCTTTGCGGGAACCATTTATCTAGGAAAGCTCGGACAAGTTTGGGCCAAGCCTGAATGGAATTAGGTGGTAGATTTTGGATCCATTTTCTTGCCTCTCCAGTTAGAGAGTACTTGAACACTCTCATGATTAGGGCATCATCTTAAACGTGATTCTCCTTGTGCATTGCACACACACCCAAGAAGTTTCTGATATGTTGTGTCAGATCATCATCTATGGAATTTATGAAAAAACCTTCTGCCTTGAGCATTAGGATTAGTTTGTGCTCCACCTTGAAGGTGGCAGTATCAACTCTTGGAGGTAAAATGGCATTTGTATCCTCAATATACCCATCCATATCCACAAAATGTTTTCTTCTTCCGGCTCGCCCATGTTTAACTAGTGACACCAAGCAAAGAAAGCAAAATGTGATGGAATAGAAGAAGATGTAAAGTAAAGCACATACTAACTAGTAAGTTCAAAATTGTATTCCCCGGCAACTGCGCCAAAATTTGATACGCTCAAATTATACCTAAATAAATGGTGTAAGGCGATCGATGTCAAATATAATGATCCGACTAGGTTAAGGTCGAATCCCACGGGGAATAGGTTTGAAAAGGTTACTTGAATAGTGTGAAACTTGACTTAAGTCGTAATCCTACTCCGTTAACTTAAACGAAAGTGTAGTAATAATGTGTGATAAAGAAAACCATTTTGTTGTGAGAAAGTAATTAATTTGATTAAGGAAACCAAGGTTGTGTCCCAATCAATGGAATGGAATGCTATCAGTGTTAATATGATATATTTTTAATGGAAGGTCCTTTGATATGCAAATGGTTTCTAAATGACTACCCAATATTTTTCAATAGTTAGGTAGTATTTTCTCTTTATGATTTTTCAAAATATAAAAGAGTTACAATTAAGAATAACCTATTTATGTCAAATAAAACTCACTTACTTCTAAGTGATTCTATTAAACAAGGGTTAAAACCTTGAATTTTTGCTATTCAATTCTACCAAACCCTAACCCCATTTTCCAAGTAAAGATAGAGTGAAATGGCATTAGTCAATGTTTGCAACCACCAACATTAAGAGAAGCATGAGAAATGAATAAATATCAACCAACCACTATATATATATATATATATATATATATTGAATGGTAAGCAACCATTAAGGGACTACTACCTTAGTATTTAAAACTAGTTGCACATACTAGAATCCAAGAACAAAGCAATAAATAAAGTCATAAAGATTACAAAGACACAAGATTTTCTCTTCAAAAGCTTCCAAAATAATGGTGTATTCAATGCTCTCAATGTAGCCTCATTTTCAGACAAGATGCCCCACAAAAACCCTAGTTAATCTATTTGTAATGGGCTAAAAGTCGGGGTAAAAATTTGATAAATATACCCTTGCAGATCACATATGCGACCGTAAAATGGGTCGCAGATCACATTCGCAATCCGCATAAATGCAAGTCCATCGCATAGTTTCACACCCAGTTGCCTAGTTGTTCATCGCAGATCTGTTATGTGGCCCGCATATTGATTACGTGATCGCAGACCATGCCACAGGATTGCTCTCGCATTACTTTTTCTTGCACTTATGCGGTCATTATGCGGCCCGCACAAGAGTTATGTGACCGCATAATATACCGCATACTCCTCTCTCAAAAACTGGGAACAACTGCTTCATTCTGCGGTTGGTTTCCCGCACATCACTTTTGCGGTCGCGAACCTGCCGCATTTCTGCCTTTCTATGGGGTTTTGTCATCTTTCCTATGTTCTTGGTTCTCCAGTTCTAGTATACTGCAAAACACCAAAACTACATAAGAAATAACTTAAAATTCTTTAAAAGACGAGTGAAAGTCTATGTAATTAGTATCAAAACTGCCGAAATTCTCTGGCACATCACTCATCTTCAATTTCGGGTACTCAGACTTCACCTAATCTTCAAAATAAAAACAAACAAAACACAACACTAAAAAAATAAGGATATATAAATAAATAAAATACATGTTGGGTTGCCTCCCATCAAGTTTCTTATTTATAGTCATGGCACGACTCTGCTACTCTATTCAAGTTGGGCACTTTCGCTTCCTTCTCTTTCCATGGAGTTTTGCCTTCTTACGCGCTCTAGGAGGCTCTTCTCTTCCATCTCTAACCCTTTTCTCTTTTCCCTTTATACATTCAGCTCGCAACACCACTTCTTCTAACTCAATTTTCTTTTTCATGCCAGTAATCTCCACATAAGGACCTTGCTCTCAACTTTGATTTTACCACGTAGATCATGCACAAATCCTCAAAAGGCTTAGGAAGGTTAAGTGCCTTGTAAACATTAAATGTGATTTCTTCATCATGCACTCTGATCTTTAGTTTGACCTCCATCACATCAATAAGTGCCCCTCCAGTGGCAGAGAATGATCACCCCAAAATAATTGGAACATCGTCATCGGCTATGTAGTCAAGAATAATGAAATCGACGGGAAAGATGAACTTCCCCACTCGCAGCAGCACATCTTCAATTCCTTTAGGCACTACTAACGACCGATCTGCTAGCTATAGAGGTATAGTAGTAGGACTAGGGGCTCCAAGATTGAGTTGCTTGAACACTAATGGTGGCATGAAATTAATACTCGCTCCCAAATTGCACAAGGCTCTACCAACCTCGTGTTTTCCGATCGCCTATGAAATAACCTGGATCCTTCAACTTAGGTGCGAGCTTACTATGTACCCTAGCACTTCACTCATTAGTAAGTGCCAGAGTCTCAAACTCTATCAACCTCCTTTTGATAACCACAATGTACTTAGCATATTTTGGGATTTCATGTAGCACATCAACCAATGGAAGATTCAAATGAATTTGTCTCAACATATCAAGAAATTCTCTGAACATCCTATTATCACTTTTCTTCTTTAATATTTGTGAGAAGGGAGGTTGTGTCCTTGCAATTGGAGTCTTTTCACTTTTTTCAATTTCTTTCTCAGTTTCCACCACAGTTTGAGGAACTAGTTCACCCTTTGGAGTGACTTTTTCTTATATTCTTTTTAGTACTTTTTCTAATTCTCTGCCATTCCTCAAGGTCACAGCATTCACATGAGGATTCTTATTTGTATCACTTGGAAGGGGCCCTTCTGGTCGGGTATTTTGTTGTGCATCCAACTGCCCAATTTGCCTCTCAATATTTAAAAATTCAGTCCTCAATTACTGATTGTTTGTTCGAAGTTGCTGGCTGTCAATCAACAGCTTTTTCAAAAAATCATTGATGCTTTTTTCTGCCTGTTGTGGTGGCCTTTTAGGTTGATTGTAGTTTCCTTGAGGTCTATATTGATTTTGACTAACCTGATTTTCACCCCATGAGAAATTCAGGAGGTTTCTCCAATTGGGATTATAATTACTGCAATATTGTGCTTTTTGGTTCATTGGACGTCTACTCTGCTGGTGCACATAATAAATAGATTCTAGATTCAATGGACAATGGTTACTCGTGTGGCTTTCTCCACCTATCTCACAACATTTAGACATTTGTTGCAGATGCTGCATTTGTTGCGCTTGTTGCATCGTCATCTTATTTACCTGATTGGCCAACTTTGTTATATTTGACCTCATGGTTGATAAATCATCAAGATCAATAACACATGTTGCCTTCTATTATTGAGGTTAGTTGTAGACATGGGAGTCCAGGAAATAATGGTTCTAGGAGATTTAGACTTGTTGGTTCACCAAATTCAGGGAGAATGGGAAACTTGGGACTTGAAGCTCATACCGTATCGACATTGTCTTCGTGATCTTTGTCAACAATTCAGGTTGGTAGAATTCAGGCATATTTCAAAGATTCATAATGAGATTGTCGACGGCTTGTCTACTCTGGTGTCGATGTTACACCATCCGAATAAGACTTTTGTCGACCCTCTGTATATCTAAGTTCATGATCAACATGACTATTGTAATGTGGTTGAAGAGGAACTTGATGGTGAACCTTGGTTCCATGGTATCAAGGAATACATCAAATCCGTGGTATATCTGGTACATGCCACAGGTGATCAAAAGAGAACCATTCGACATCAGGCTAGTGGATTTTTCTTAAGTGGAGGAATCTTGTATAAGAGGACTCCAGACCAAGGACTACTGAGGTGCATAGATGCTAAAGAAGCTTCAACTATTATGACTGAAGTGCACTCCAAAGTCTGCGGGTCATATATGAACGAGTATGTCTTGGCAAATATGATACCTCGAGCAGGTTATTATTGGCTCACCATGGAACGAGATTGCATCATCTTTGTTCGCAAGTGTCATCAATGCCAGGTGCACGGTGATTTGATTCATTCCCCACCATCTGAATTACACATAATGTCTACACCATGGCCCTTTCTTTCTTGGAGCATGGATTTCATTGGACAAATTGAGTCGGCAGCATCAAACAGGCACAGGTTTATTCTGGTGTCTATTGATTACTTTACCAAAAGGGTCGAAGCCGTAAGTTTCAAGTATGTGACCAAGAACGCAGTGGTAGATTTTGTTCATTCAAATATCATTTGTCGGTTCGGAATTCCCAAGGTAATCATCACATACAATGCTTCTAATCTCAACAGTCATTTGATGAAAGAGGTATGCCAACAATTTAAGATTATGTATCGAAACTCCACTTTGTACCGTCCTAAGGCAAATGGAGCTATTAAGGCTGCTAAAAAGAACATAAAGAAGATGCTATGTAAGATGGTGCAAGGTTCTAGGCAATGGCATGAAAAGTTGCCTTTTGCTTTACTAGGTTATCGCAATATCGTCCGCATTTTTGTAGGTGCAACTCCTTATTTGCTAGTATATGGAACTGAGGCAGTTATACCTGTAGAAGTTGAGATTCCATCACTTCAGATTATTGCAGAAGCTGAAATTGATGATGATGAGTGGGTCAAAATTCGGCTAGAGTAGTTGAATTTGATTGATGAGAAAAGAATGATAGCAGTATGTCATGGTCAATTGTATCAGAAGAGAATGGAAAGATCATAGAACAAGAAGGTGTGTCCCCTGAAATTTTATGTGGGCTAGCTGGTATTGAAATGCATCCTTCCATAACAGGCTGAAGTTAAAGGCAAGTTCGCCCCAAACTGGCAGAGGCCATTCATTGTGACAAGAGTGTTGCCCAATGATGCTTCATATTTTACAGACATAGAAGGCAGATATGTGGATATGGCTATCCATTCTGATGCAGTCAAGAGATATTATGTATGATTTCTTTACTTATCTTCAATTGCATTTTGTACTTGGCATGCTCAAAGTTGGAATGACGAAGGCATTTTATTCTACTACCCAAACACTTTTATCCTTTATTATCCTTTTGAGCCTTATTTATTTTCCTTTCATACCCCTCTTTTGGAATTAGAATTAGAGTTAGAAAATAGAAAAGAAAAAGAAAAAAAATAAGAAAAAAGGCAACAATAACAAAACAATTTTTAGGTTGGAACTACGTTCCAATTCCTTTTAAGGATACGTAGACAACCTTACTCTGAGGTTCAGCCCCATCAACATAAAAATCCAAAATTCCCCAGACTCAAAGAATCTGGGGCAGGAGTTTTAGTTTAGCAAAGAGATCTGATTCCAAAAGTTATAATTTTGAACCTTTTCATCTTAAATTATATTGAGCGTTCATTCCACCCTTTCTTTTTGACCATGTCCAAAAGCCTACACTACGGTCCAAAGAAAGACCTTACAATCAATCTTTGAGGATGCAAAGTCAAGCGAGATAGAGGTATGATTTACATCATGGGTAACATTTTGTCCATGGGCACAAGGAAAAATGAATAAAATGAGAGTCTTATTGGTGAAAACTCTCAAGGGCACCCTAAGCAGATGGTGAGCTGAGAGAAAATTTAAAATGAGAGAGTCTTATTGGTGAAAGGCCTCATAGGCACCGCAAGGCGATGGTGAGATGAGGGAAAATTTAAAATGAGAAAGTCTTATAGATGAAAACCCTCGCGGGCACCGTAAGGTGACGGTGGGTTGAGAGATGAACAAATAAGACAGGCTTGCTGGTGAAAACCCTTCGGGGCACTACAAGTCGAAAGAGGTTTGTGACTTTACAGAAAGTTGATCATAGAAGGCCCGGTTTTTTGAAGTATGAAGACATGACATGAACTGAAAGTGTGATTGGTTGGACGAATTAGGCAGATCAATCTGAAATGCATGTCATGATCATTGAAGCCAGCTGCTTCACTCAGATAAGTCTCCTTTCCATTCTTCTTCAAATAGCCATCTTTGTTCAAAATTTTCCTTTTTATTCCTAATTCTCAAAGTCATTTCGCTTTGTTTCTTTGGGGCCTATTTTTCTGAATCTCTTTCAAATTAGTCTTTGTTAAACAAACAAGAAAAGATTTCAAAGCCTACAACCAGCTTTTTAATTGCACAAAGCGAAGTTCGGCCAAGCACGTCACAAGTGATATGTTTCAGAATGAGCAATATGGTGATAACTAAAGTTCAGGGGGTCAAGTTATGCTTGAATTTTGAGGAAATGCAAAGTTTCAACAGTATCCAGAATGAAAATGCAATACATCAAGTGAGTGTATGGGATTCGGGTCATTCAGAGGTTTCGTGGTCAAGGTTCGACCAGGGGGTCAAACAATTCATTGTTAGCCCGAAGCAGCTAATCACAATGAAGCATGGCAGTGGCAGAAGCGGACACCTTCAATAATGATGCAACAAACTAACCACCACGTTTTCAAACTAACGAGATATTATTTGTTCGAAACAGGGGCAAGAAATTTTTGTTTTTACATGGACCCTCCATGAATGAAGCATAGTAAAGGGCAAGAAAATTTTGTTCATTTGCAGGAATTCTCCAAGAGGAAAGCATGGTTCAGAAATAATTACATTAGTATTTTTAAGCTATTTGCACAATCTTGCAATAATAGCCTATATTTTATAATTTTATTGAATTTGTCATTTTAATCAAAGTCAAAATAGTATCTTACATTTTTATAATCTTCTACTATTGTTTTAGAATCTTAATTTGCATAAATGGCATTTTTATATTTTATTTTATTATTTTTTATCATTATATTATTTTTCCTTAATTTCTTATTTGAAATCTGGCCCAAAATTAATTTTAGACCAATTAAGGTCCAATTGACCCCCTGGCCCAATAACCTCAGCAGCCCAAGCGACCTAATAAACATACCCAGTCCAAAACCCGACCCAGCTCTTTTAAATCCCAGCCGGATAAAAAATGATCAACAGCTCACAACACTCCCCCACTCTCCTTATATCCCTCACCCTAACCCTAATCCACATTTTCCCTAAAGATCGTCGCCCCGTTCCTCCATTTTTTCTCTCTTTTCCTCTCAAACCCTATTAGATGCCTCTTCTAAATCTCCCAACTCCGATTCTAATATGGAATCTCTCCATGATTCCCCTTCCATATATGCTTGATTCTTCTATTACTTACACGATTCTGGTATTACCTGGTACTTGCCTATTTTTGGCAAGTACCAGACCTGGAATCATGTGGAATCTGTCATCAAGATTCAATATTTAGATGGTATTCCATCTATATACACTCATTGCAAGGCGATATGAGGCTGATTCCCCAAGGTTTTTGGTTGAATGTTTGATTTCTGTCAGCTAGGGTTTGAGGATTTTCCCTTTTCCTCACTGATTTTTTGATTGCATGTGATATTATTTCCTTTTTTGTGTTTGGCTGATGATTTTCCTTGTTTGTTTGTTTAAATTTGCTACTATATAAACCCCTTCCCAATTCCCCTCTAAAATGAGAATTTATCACTGATGGTATACTCTATACTTTCCTCACTCGCTCACCTTTTCTGAAATACTTGTCTCTTTGGTCGGCTGAAAGCCTAGGACATAGTATTATCAACCTCCTCCGGTGCAAGCACTGCCCGAGGCCCTTACGAGGCTCTTGTGAACTCTGAAGCATCAGAGAGCTGGGGTTCTTTCTACTAAGCTCTTTACTATTCATTTGCTCGTATAATGTTTCTGTTGGTTAGTGCTTTCAACCCTTGCAATGTTAATTTTCTTTCTTTTCTTCTGCCTACCTATATGTGTTTGAATTCTATGAGTATGATTTAGTTGTGAATCCCTGATATTGCACTGTTATGATGATGCTCAATACTTCTTTGTCATCATATGATAGTTGAATGCATGAGATAGTTTACTGCTTTGTTCTTAGTTTGTGTTAGGCTAGTATGTGTTCTTCATTATGGCCTGAACTTCTATGTTGGTTCTTTGTTGTATTTTGGAATCCGTTCTGTACCTCTAGCATCTGAATACGTTTCAGTTTTGAGCTTCAATGCGTGCCTATTTTGATATGAATCTGGATGTTGTGACTATATGTTGTTAGTTATAGAATTTTCTTCGTACCTTTCTTTAGATACTACTACAACTCTATGGAAACCTCCCTCTACTTTGAATGAATCATTTAGTGCTGAGTCTTGTGTCTAATCAATTGTTCTTTGTGTAAGCCACAACTGTATGGAATACTGCTTTAAGGTTTACTCTAAACATGTTTCATTGATATCCTGATCCCTAGCATCACTTAGGATTTTAAGATAAACATCCTATTTTCCCACTTATGTATGTTAATGAGTAACTAACATACCTTTTTCATGTCCTAAGTTTCTTTACTATGACCTATTCTCCATCATGTTAAGTTTTCATGATATTGGCCAAGCTGCACCATTGGTATATTAATATGATCTTTGGGACTTTATTAGAACTTCCATGCTACAACTGTTATTGTACTAGATTGACATTTGAAATCCCTCAGGTTGGTTCTCTATTCTAAATTTGTGTGGAATTGTGCACTCTTGTATGTTGAACCTATAATCTTAGAAAAATATTATTTCCCTACCTCTTTCAAAATATGTTCTGCCTAATATGCTAAGTGTTTGAACTTGTGGTATCAACCATGTTCTTTGAGTTTTGTTGATTTTCGTTGCTTGTATGTTCTTTGTTTAATCACCCCTGTTAGGTCTACTTCTAATTCACCTCTTCAAATTATATCATTTGATAACTGTTCTCTCAATCTCATTTGTTACCTACACTATTCTAAATCTACCACCCTTTGTCGGCTGAAAGCCAAGTCCATCAAAACTCTCTCTATTGACCTCCCTAGTGTGAGCACTGATCGAGGTCCATTTGAGACCCTTGTGAACTCTAACACACTAGGATTTGGGGTTCTTTGGCCACTCTCTTTACTACTAGGACTTGGGATATTTCGAACATGCAAGCTGATTTGTTTAAGTCGTATAGTAAATTTGTAATTGTTTGGATTTGGTCTGAGTTCCTCTATGATTGTTGGGCTTGTTTTAATAGGCACAGCCCCGTTTGGATCTGGGAAGGCTATTCACGAAGAGGAGTCTATTGAAGGCCCAGTCGATACTGGGTATCTTTTGGGCCTGTTGTAGGCCCACTATAGCTTCTTATGTAATGTTTTCCTCATTTGGTGTATAATAAATTTGTAATAAACAATTGGGGTGTTAGTGAAATTTGGGGACACAGTATATTCTAATGTTTGTGTAAGGGTAGAAAACATGCCTATAGGGTTCGTATTACTCTCTCTTGTTATTTTTATCCAAACTGTCATATATACTATTCAGATTACCATGTACACTAGTAGAAATCATGTCGTTAGGAAAATCACACACCCACATAGCTTGTTATTATCAGATCATAATCTTAAATACTCCATTTGTTCCCGTGTTTTACTACAACATGTTCATTAGATATCATTCTTATAGGAAACAAAGGCCAATGACTGCCTTTCAATTTGCCCAACTGCCCTTCCAATTTGCATAGTTGCAACAATAGAAAACGTGCCTATAAGTTCTTAATTGATTCACCATCTATTTTCACTCACCTAGAAAATATGTCTATAGGAACGAAGAGCTATAAAATCAGTTTTAACTACCAACTAGTAGAACATAGCTAAAATACTGCCACTAGCTTAGAAATCATGTCCATAGGATTAAACACGAATTATTCTGAGCACTTTCAATGGTTTTCACTCCCCTTGTTGCATAGATCACTTAGAGATCATGTCTATAGGTTTAATAACTTATAATTTGTAACCCCAACATCGACATAGCAATATCAGATTTCTTAAATTGGGCAGCTATTTAGAGATCATGTTTATAGGGCTTAATGACTTCAATCTACCTCAATCCTAATTTGTCTACTGCCTAACGTCCAATGCCAAAAATTTGTTTGTGTGCATTTATTGTCTAAGTGTGAAGGCTAACGTGAGCCCTCAACTGCTTTACATGAAGTCTTACGTGTTTTGTAGGTCGCCTAGATTTTAACATTTTGAGTAGCCTAAGTAAATTCTAGAACCACCCAAATAGAGTCCCAATGCTTCCTGGACCATAGGCACAGGACGGGTAGTGCACGCATAGGGTACGACTTAGAGTTGAATTAGAATGCTTTTAGGTAAACGACTTTAACATAGTAATCAGGTAGCAGGAGATGATAGTGTGTGCCCGGCTGAATAATATGAGTAACTCCTTACTTCAAGGGAGTTACCACGTATTATTATGTTGCACAGGGTTATCCTTTAGACTAAAAACCTAAGGACCCCCCCGTCCCCCTCTTTTCTTTTCCTTCTTTATACGTTTAGTCATCGGATATAGACCTAATAGTTGTAACCTTGTAATCCTTATTTCTCATTGTGTCGCAATAAATTTCTTACTTTGTTTAACTTGCCTAACTATAATCCACATAGTCTTGAGTTCGATCGGGACCCACAGTTGTGGACCTCAAAGAGTTCCTATCACCTTCTCTTTGAGGTAATTTGAGCCCTTACCCGATCTTTGGTGGCATTGACTAGTCAAACAGAGTTATATGCATGATAGGTTCCCTAACGCACCTTAAAACCCGTTAGGTGGCGACTCTTTTTTCTTTTAACACCTCATCTCCTATCCAAAAGAGTTGTAATATGTCAAAGCCCGCTTTCAGATCGGTAAGGGTTTTTGACATTATTGGGACAACTCGTTTCCTTTTGGGAAAGGGGTATATAAAGGAATTGAAGAGTCGTCACCTAACGTATTATGGTGCGTTAGGACACCTACTAAGGGTCATTTACAACACAAATTTGAATAACAAGAGATTGGGTAAAGGATTGAAATTACTTCAAGGGGAAGGTGTTAGGCACCCCTAAAAGTCCACAAATGTGGTTCCCGGAAAAACAAGCTTTGTGAATTTAAACAAATAGCAAATAAGCAATTAAAGCATAAACAAATAAAAGTTTTGAAAAGATTTGCAGTCTGAGCACACATGTGAAATAAAGTTTTAAAAAAGGTTTAAAGTCTAAGTACACATATAATGTTTTGAAAGATTTATAGTCTAAGCATACATGTGTAAGGTATAGGGGAGTCCTAGGTTGTTTATTCTATAGGATCACATCGGTACAATGCCCGTTAATCACTCCTCAAGAGAGGGGCTGCATGTGGCATTAGCGCACCGGTCATCATATCCATATCTACCCTTTACCCCACCCCTTAGCGGTCATTAAGCGAGTTTTATTTAACGACCTTTGTGTGTGCTGTTACCCGTCCATTCTTAATGGCCCTGGATGAAGTTAGGGCCTCTAATATAGGCAGTTCTAGACATAACCCCTAAGATTTGTTTTTTAAAGAAAAAATTCTAGGCGACATGCAAGAACACATAGGACTTTGACAGATAAATACAGAAAAGAAGCAGTTAAGGGGGCCCAAGTTTACCTCCACAAATAATGTACATAAACAACATGTCTCAATCACAAACAAGAGGCATTTTTATTGGACAGGATCCTAAGTGATGATGTCTTAAGTGAAAATCAGAACATAGAAAATATGCAACTTTGTTTTTTATAAGCTTAACAGTAGGAGCCCTAACTAGTTTGCCTACTGATTTTTAACGTGTTAGCCATTAAGTAGTAAACACAAAGAGAACTGTTCTCCAGTTTTTATACACATTAGTTACCTAAGGCTTGCCTAGGCGTGGGATCCTGCGTACTAGTTACTAGAAACATTAAACAATTTAAAGGTTGTGTTTGGCCTAAAGCATGTTGTTCTATGTGTTGTAAGTTTGATAATACATGGATTATTACCACTCTTATTTAAAACGGGATAATCAAAGGCGAGACTGCTTTATATCATTTTATGAAACAATAGTTTAAACTAGGCGTTTGAAGAGACCCTAGAGCATGGTATCTAATACACATATATATTTGCAGAATGATTTCAGGACATCCAAAGTTCCTAAAGCATGATTTCTAAATGCACAAAAATTTACAGAGTTGTTAAGCAGGATTCATGTAGCAACAGTTTACATTGGTTGTCCTAAGAACAGGATTCCTAAGTGATAGTCATAGAAATGCATCAGTGTCAACTGAGATGATGAAGCAGTAAACCTGGGAACATGATATCTAGTGCGAGTTACAGAATTTATAAAGGCATGATTTCTAAATGCACAGAACATGAGTTATGAATGCACATGAGTAACAACTTTTATTGATGTTGTTTATTAACCTAAGAACAATATTTCTATGTGATTATCAGGTATTAGTGTCAATTGAGATGTTGAAGCAGTAAACCTAAGAACATGGTAACTAATGCGTGATTTGAATGTATTAGTCCTAAAGCATGGATTCTAATGCAAGTATAGATAAAGTAGAGCCTATGACATGCTTTCTACCCAATGATATCGATAAAACTACATAGCTACCCAAATCACTAATCATCCTCAATATTCATTTATAATAATTATTACAAACCGGTATTTGAATGAATTACATAAGTAGAAAAATAAAAGAATAAGTTATACTATAGGGAGCCTAAAGCAGGCCCAGATTTCATAACCTCAAATGCCCAAGTGTTTCATAGCCTTTTCATGTTCGGATGTGTCAGAGTTCCCTAAGGACCTCAAGGGATCCCGGGCAGTGCTCACACCCAGATTTCACAACCATAACTGAGTAAGTGCAGTGTGGAAGTGCCAACTCTAATGCATCAGAGTTCAGAGGGATCTCATAGGGATCCCAAAGCAGTCACACATTGGAGGGGCAGAACTTAAGGACCTAGGAGTAGAGTGGGAGTGCTTGACATAGTTTTGAAAATGTTTTAATAGGAAAATAGTGTTGAAAGAGACTCTTTTGTGTTTATTTTCCTTTTATGTGGTTTTTTTACCTCAATTTGAATATTATGAAAGCCAACTAGATCGGGTATGAAACCGTGATTTTCACGAGACTCGGGGAATGCCTAACACCTTCTCCCCGAGTCAAATGAACCTCCTTACTCAAAATCTCTGGTGCAGTCAGCTTAGAGTCAAATGTGTTTTTAAGGGAAAATTGGTTTTAAATTGTGACTTGGCACACCGAGATTATTGCCAAGTGGTGACCCTGAGAAAATCCCTTTTAAACACATATTCTTGTCACTTTCTGAAGGAAAATCCTTTCGAGCTTCAAAAATCTTTTAATTATTATAAAGAGGGTTAGTGAGGTGCAAAAAAGGTGTGTGACATCGAAATGTGTCGGAACCTCTTACACGCTGAGCAATATCATGAAAAGGCCCAAGTTCTCGGGCCGAATAGACAAATGGGTCATGGAGATTAGCGGATACGATATCGAGTACCGACCCAGACTGCCATAAAATCTCATATTTTGGCAGAATTCATTGGCAACTATACGCTGACCTTGATAGCTGAGGTCGAAAGGGAATTACTACTCACCTCGGGGACTAACTCGGGTATCTAGAACCTATTCACGGATGGTGCGTCCAACACGAAGGGGTCCGGGCTCGATATCATACTAAAACTGCCTGAGGGTAGCATAATTAGACAGTCTATTAGAACTGTAAAATTGACTAACAATGAAGTCGAGTATGAGGCCATGATTGAAGGTTTGAAGTTGGCTAAGAGCCTCGGGGCCTAAGTGATCGAAGCCAAATCTGACTCCCTCTTCATCGTAAATCAAGTCAACTGAACGTTCGAAGTAAAAGAGGAACGGATGCGGAGGTACTTGGACAAATTGTATGTAACCATGCACCAATTTAAGGAATGGACTCTGCAGCATGTACCTCGAGATCAAAACAGTGAGGCCGATGCATTGTCCAACTTAGGGTCGTCTGTCGACCCCGACGAATTCAGCTCGGGGACAGTGGTGCACCTGATGAACTCAGTGGTCGAAGAAGGCCATGCCGAAGTAAACTCGACAAGTTTGACTTGGTATTGGAGAAACAAATACATAAACTACCTGAGGGCAGGAAAATTCCAATCTGATTCCAAGGAATCGAGAGCCCTGCGCACCAAAGTTTCCAAAATTAGTTTAGTCGAAGAAGCATTGTTCAGAAGATCTTTCTTCGTCCCACTAGCCAAATTTTTAGGTCCGGGAGAAACCAAATATGCCATGAGAAAAGTTCACGAGGGCACTTGCAGGAACCATTTGGGGGCAGAATCTTTGGTTCGAAAACTAATCATAGCCGGTTACTACGGGAATGAAAAGAAGAAGGATGCAAAAGACTTCGTGCGAAAATGCGACGAGTGCCAAAGACATGCCCCGATGATTCATCAACCGGGAGAGATGATCCACCTAATCCTGTTACCGTGGCCGTTTATGAAGTGGGGAATGGATATCGTTGGTCCCCTACCATGGGCACCCAGTAAGTTCCAATACTTAATATTCATGATCGGCTATTTTTTCAAATGGGTCGAGGCTCAGGCGTTCGAGAAAGTCCAAGAGAAAGAAGTCATTCACTTCGTCGAGGACCACATAATATGTAACGACCCAAAAATCCATTAAGGTCGTGATGGCGCCGGACACCACTGTCAGGCAAGCCAATAATTGAATAGATGAATTAAATTCCTGCTTTAACATTTTGAAACCGTTACCTTTCACTTTATTACATAATAATCGAATAAAAATCCGCTAAGTTAATACGATAGTTTAACAATCCATTTTAACAAAGTACATCTCAAACGCATCCCAGAACCCGGTGTCACAAGTGCATGAGCAAATATCTAGGAATTATACATGTACTACAATACTTGTCCGGAATACAAACTGGACAAGGAATTTAAAATAAAAATACAATACATCTAAGGGAGACATTGTCGGCTGCGGGTCGTCTCCGGATGGTGTTGCTCGTCTAAGTCTCCAAGTCGGCCACATCATTGCGTCAAGCAGGGCCACTAGCTATGAATGTAGTTGTGCAATAAAAATGCACAGCAAGTATAGTATGAGTACAAAAACAACGTGTACTCAGTAAGTATCCCGCCTAACCTCAAAGAGGTAGTGACAAGAGGTCGAATTTGACACTTGCTAGAAGTCAATTTAAATAAAAACAAAGGGTGACACTAAGCATGAATATCATAGGCAATTTAATATGTAATGATAGGAAATAGCAACTTCTTTCACATTTAAGATTTTAAATGTTCGTCATTTCAGTTGACAGTTTAAAATTCCCAGGCCAGTAAACAGGTATAAATCACAGAAAGTACGCAGCAATTACCATGCGCAAGAAATGCCGAGGGTCTAACGGCGCGGACCAACAATAATAAAATTGTCATGACCCGAATTAACCCTCCGAACGGGCTCGTGACGGCACCTAGTCCCTATGACTAGGTAAGCCTAAAATATGCGGAAAAATAAGAAAACACAGAAATAAACAGTAAAGATGTAGCAATGACTATAAAACTTAAGTCGCTCGGCAATTACAGCTTTCACTCTCCCAAAACCCGGAATATCACCAAGTCACAAGCTTTATACAACTATAGCTCTATACAACGGAATAAGGAAATTGTATATATGTCTATCTCCTATGCCTATAGTAGAGTATATGGAGACACGTGAGATTCTGCGGACGCGGCAGAATTACCTCGCGGTCTCTTGAGCAAGTGTTGTAGTACTCCTAGCCAAAGCGCTGTGTACCAGTACCTGGATCTGCACATGGGGAAACATGCGCAGGAAAGAGCGTGAGTACTCCACATTCGGTACTCTGTAAGTGCCAAGCCTAACCCCAGTCAAGTATTGACGAGGTCAGGTTAAGGCTCTACTAAGTTTGAAAATAAGACAGTTATAAGTTTGAACAATGACATATAAATAGCTAAAATAAGCAAAGTTTAAAGGAAAACTGGAAGAAATAATAAAGAAAATCCCTCGGCTTAGCACAACATATATTTCAACAGCAAATCTGCAATGCAGTACAGGGGGAAAGCTCCCGGATCTCAGTCCGTAGTCCCAATTTAAAAATGCTATGCAGTACAGGGGGAAAGCTCCGGAATCTCAGTCTATAGTCCCAATTTAAATATGCAGTGCAGTACAGGGGGGAAAGCTCCCGGATCTCGGTCTGTACTCCCAATTTAAATATGAGATGCAGAATGATATCGGATATGGCGTAATTAAACAATTCAAGATAAAAATAGGCAAAAATAAAGTAAAACTACCTAAGCATGGGGCAAATAGTAGCAAATACAGGGAATTCAATGAAAAACAGGCAGGCAGGCTCATTCCTACGCTAACTAATCAGTTATAACCTGAAGCAGTAACATAGGAATGAAATGAGTTATGACATGGGAGGAAAAACGGGAATTTAGCAACACTTCACGTACACGGCGTCCACATAGTAAAAATCAGTATAAGAAGGCCAAAGGGAAATCCCCAACACAGAGTTAGGGAAGCCACTTACCTTGACTGCGCTAATTAACTCAATACCACACTCTTGCCACGAGTATCCGACTCCGGGTGGCCCAAATCTATTCAATTCTATTTCATAATGTAAATATCACTTCAAGGGAACAAAATAGCTAATTATTTCTAAGCTAATACGCGAAATTAGGAAATTCGCCCAAAAATTCCCCTAGGCCCACGTCTCGAAATCGGGTAAAAATTATATTTTCCGAACCCCCAATCACTCACGAGTCTAACCATATAAGAATCTCTTAAATCGGAGGTCAAACACCTAATTAAAACTCAAAAATTTGGTCTATAAAGTTCCTCCTATTTTTCCCTCTTTCTACCCAAGATTTTCGAAATTAGAGGTGGAAATTAAGGTTAGAATTATGGAAATTGATCTATAATGGTTAGATATTACTTACCCAAGTTACCGAGGTGCAAATGTCTCCAAATATTGCCTCTCCCGAGCTCTCAAAATAAAAAATGGTGAAAATAACATAACCCTCGGAATTAGACTTTTAAAAGACTGCCCAGATGTTGCCTTATGCGATCGCGGAAAATGAGTCGCGATCGCAGAGAGTAATCTCCCACACGCCAGATTTAACCTTATGCGATCGCGGAAAATGAGTCGCGATCGCAGAGAGTAATCTCCCACACGCCAGATTTAACCGTATGCGATCGCGGACAGGGGCCTGCGATCGCGTACCTTCACGCTCCAGAGCTTCGCGATCGCGGCTGGGGCCTTGCGACCGCACAGAGCAAAATGTTAGAAATTTTCCCCAGGCCACTGATACACTATGCGATCGCAATATAGGGCATGCGATCGCGAAGGCTATTCCTCCAACACACTGCGATAGCAGAGAAAAACTCCAAGCCTCCCTTCCATTACCTTATGCGATTGTAGAGGATGACCTGCGATCGCGGAGAACAAAACACTATTGTAGAAAAACCAGAAAACGAGCTAAGGCTTTTTGGCCAAAAGTGTCCGTTTGAACACCCGAAACACACCCGAGGCCCCAGGGACCTCAACCAAAACCACCAACCGACCCTAATAACTCATCCAAACTTGATCGAGCCTTAAAAACACATCTCATAACATCAAAACCATCAAATATGCATAGATTCAAGCCTAAGAACTTATGAAATTTTTAGAATTCACATCCGATGCTGAAACATGTCTAAACTTTTCTGTATGACCTCAAAATTTGCACACAGATCAAAAATGACATTACGGACATGCTGTCGCTTTCGGAATTCCATTCCGAGTCCAATATCAAAATTTCACCTATCGGCCGAAATCGCCGAAATTCCAACTTTCGCACATTCAAGCCTAAATCTACAACCGACCTCGAAAACACATTCCGAACATGCTCCTAACCCTGAAATCACCCAACGGAGCTAATGAAGTCGACCAGAATACCATTCCGGATTCGTCTTCACACAGTTCTAGCTACGGCCTGATTTCAAAAGCAAAAATCCACATTTAAGGACTAAGTGTCCAAAATCACTCCGAATTTCACCACTCAACACTCCGACAAGTTTCAATAACATAAATAGACATGGGAGAAGCAGTTATTAGGAGATCGGAGCGCTAACTCTCAAAATGACCGACCGGGTCATTACATTCTCCCCCTCTTAAGAAAATCGTTCGTCCTCGAACGAGTATTACTTGAAGCTGTGAAGAGATGGGGGTACTGACTCCGCATATCCTGCTCGGTCTCCCACGTCGCCTCCTCGACCGGATGACCCCTCCACTAAACCTTGACAGAGGCAATATTCTTCGACCTGAGCCTTCTGACCTGCGTGTCCAATATAGCCACAGGCTCCTCAACATATGATAGATCCTTGTCCAACTGGACTGAACTAAAATCCAAAACATGAGTCGGATCATCGTGATACTTCCGGAGCATGGAAAGTCCAACTCATAAGCAACCTCCCAACCCGCTACAACACCTCAAAAGGGCCAATGAACCTCGAACTCAGCTTACCCTTCTTCCCGAATCTCATGACACCCTTCATAGGCGATACCCGAAGCAAAACCCGATCACTAGTCATGAATGCCAAGTGACGAACCTTCCGATCCGCGTAACTCTTCTGCCTGGACTGAGTTGTGCGAAGTCTCTCCTGGATCACCTTCAGCTTGTCCATGGCATCCTGAACCAAGTTTGTACCCAACAATCGGGCCTCGCCCGGCTCAAACCATCCTACTGGATACCTGCACCGTCTACCATACAAAGCCTCATACGGCGCCATCTGAATGTTGTACTGGTAGCTATTATTATAAGAAAACTCTGCAAGAGTCAAGTACCGATCCCATGACCCTCAAAAATCCATCACACAGGCACGAAGCATTTCCTCAAGAATCTGAATCGTGCGCTCGGATTGTCCGTCCGTCTGAGGGTGAAATGCTTTGTTGAGATCTATCTGGGTACCCAACTAACTATGCAAGGCCCTCCAGAAGTGCAAGGTGAACTGAGGACCTCGATCTGATATAATGGACATCGGCACACCGTGAAACCGGACTATCTCCCAAATGTAGATCTGGGCCAACCTCTAAAAAGAATATGTAGTCAACACTGGAATGAAATGGGCTGATTTGGTCAGCCGGTCCACAATCACCCAAATAGCATCATGCTTCCCCAAGGTCCGAGGAAGTCCAACGACAAAGTCCATGGTGATCCGCTCCCACTTCCACTCGGGAAGCTTAATCTGCTGAAGTAATCCTCCCGTACTCTGATGCTCACATTTGACCTGCTGACAATTGAGACATTTGGCTACAAACTTCGCTATATCCTTCTTCATCCTTCGCCACCAATAGTGCTGTCTCAGATCCTGGTACATCTTCACAGTACCCGGATGGATGGAATACTGCGAGTTATGGGCCTCCTCAAGAATCAACTCCCGACGCCCATCCACGTTGGGCACACAAATACGGCCATGCATCCTCATCGCACGATCATCATCTATGGTCACATCTCTGGAATCACCCTGCCGAACTCTATCCTGAAGAGCCCGAAGGTTGGGATCATCATATTGGTTCTCCCGAATGCGGTCATAAAGAGAAGACCGAGAAACAACACAAGAAAATACCCGGCGAGGCTCTGAAAGATCCAGTCTCACGAACTGACTGGCTAAGGACTGAACATCCAAGACTAAGGGCCTCTCAGCTGCACAAAGATATGCCAAACTACCCAAACTCTCCGCCCGGCGACTCAAGCCATTGGCCACCACATTGGCCTTCCCCGGGTGGTATAATATAGTGATGACATAATCCTTGAGTAGCTCCCACAACCTACGCTGGCGCAAATCAAGATCCTTCTGCCTGAATATGTGCTATAAACTCCAATGATCCGTGAATATCTCACAGGGAACACCATATAAATAATGATGCCATATCTTCAGGGCGTGAACCATCGCTGCCAACTCGAGATCATGAACAGGGTAGTTTTTCTCATGCACCTTCACATGTCTGGACGCGTAGGCAATCACCCTACCGTCCTGCATCAACACTGCTCCTAGGCCAATCCTCGAAGCATCACAATAGACTGCATAGGACCATGAACATGTGGGTAATACTAACACTGGAGCTGTAGTCAGGGCTGTCTTGAGCTTCTGAAAGCTCTCCTCACACTCCACAGTCCATATAAAAGGTTCACCCTTCTGGGTCAATCTGGTCATGGGCGCTGAAATGGATGAAAATCCCTCCACAAAACGGCGATAATACCCAGCCAAACCGAGGAAACTGGGGATCTCGGTAGCTGAAGACAGTCTAGGCCAACTCTGCACCGCCTCTACCTTCTTTGAGTCCACCTTGATCCCATCTGAAGATACCACATGGCCTAAGTAAGCCACAGAATCAAGCCAAAATTCACACTTAGAAAATTTGGCATACAACGTCTTCTCTCTCAATGTCTAAAGCACGGTCCTCAAATGTTGCTCATGGTCCTCCTGGTACCGAGAATATACCAGAATGTCATCAATGAACACGATGAAAAAAGTATCAAGATACGTACGAAATACGTTGTGCATCGGGTGCATGAAGGTTGCTAGGGCATTAGTCAGCCCAAATGACATAACAAGGAACTCATAGTGGCCATATCTGGTCCTGAAGGTAGTCTTCGGGATATACGACTCCCAAATCTTCAGCTGATGATAACCCGAACTAAAGTCAATCTTGGAGAACACCCTAGCACCCTGTAATTGGTCAAATAAATCATCAATGCAGGGCAATGGGTATTTTTTCTTCACTGTCACCTTATTCAGTTGCCGGTAGTCAATGCACATACGCATCGAACCATCCTTTTTCTTCACAAATAACACCGGAGCACCCCAAGGTGATACAGTGGGTCTGATGAAACCTTTGTCAAGCAACTCCTGCAACTGCTCCTTCAACTCTTTAACTCAGGAGGAGCCATGCGATAGGGAGGAATGGAAATGGGCTGAGTGCCCGGCAACAAGTCAATGCCAAAATCAATGTCTCTATCAGGCGGCATACCCAAACGATCAGCTGGAAAAACATCAGGATAGTCCCTAACAACAGGAACAGACTCAACTGTAGGGGTCTCAGCACTGACATCTCCCACATAAGCCAAGTATGCATCACACCCCTTTTCAACTATCCGCTGAGCCTTAAAAAAATAAATGAATCGACGGGGAGTGTACTCTAAGGAACATCTCCACTCTAACATCGGTAATCCTAGCATAGCCAGTGTCACGTTCTTGGCGTGACAATCAGGAATAGCATAGTAGAGAGACAACCAGTCCATGCCCAATATAACGTTGAAATCTACCACACTAAGTAATAATAAATCAGCCCTGGTCTCAAAACAACTGATAACTATCAAACACGACCGATATACGTGGTCCACAACAAGAGAATCTCCCACATAAGTAGAAACATAAACAGGGGAACTCAAAGAATCCCGAGATATCCCCAGATGTGAAGCAAAATAGGAAGACACATATGAATATGTAAAGCCTGGGTCAAATAATACCGATGCATCCCTATGAAAAACGGGAACAATACCTGTAATGACAAAATCTGAAGCAATGGCCTCTAAACGGGCTGGAAGAGCAGAATATCTGGCCTGGCCTCCTCCTCTAGGGCGACCTCTACCTCCCCGATCTCCGCCTCGAGCTGCTTGAGGTGGTGGGGTAGTAGCTGGGGCTGGAAGAATAGCAGGAGGACCAGGTGGAAGATGTGGAACCTGATAAGTCTGAGGTGGTACACCCTTCCTAGCTTTGGGCAATCTCTGATCACATGATGAGGGTCACCACACCCAAAACAACCCCTCGGAGGACGGGGCGACTGATGTTGACTCTGAACTGGCCTACTGGACTGGCCAGTGATAACGCCTCGAGCAGGAGGCACCTGAGATACCGGTGGTGCATAATAAGGCTCCTGAGGTCTAGATGGAGCTGGAATACCACAAGCTGCTGGAAGAGCTGAATAAACGGGGCGACTCACAAAACCCCTACCATAGCGTGTTGATGGTGCACGGGCTCCTAAAATTGACCAGTCTCTCGAGACCTCTTGGCCTCTCTCTCCTCCCTGTCCCGGGCTAACATAGTCTCAATCCTCCGGAAACTACTCACGGCCTGCTGATAAGGGATATCTGTTTCCAGCTCTCTGGCCATGCTGGTCCGAATACTGGGGTGGAGCCCCTCAATAAAGCGTCAAACCCTCTCTCTGACAGTGACAACCAAAGCTGGTGCATGGCGAGCCAAATCGTTGTAACGGACTGCATACTCTGACACAGTCATGGTACCCTGGTGTAGCTGCTCAAACTCTGCACGCCAAGAATCCTTGAGGCTCTGAGGGACAAACTCAAGCAAGAACATCTCTGGGAACTGAGCCCAAGTAAGTGAAGCTGCCCCGTCCGTACTACTAAGCTCAAAAGCACGCCACCACTGATAAGATGCTCCCCTCAGCTGGAAAGCAGTGAAAGAAACCTCACTCGTCTCCACAATACCCATAGTGCGGAGAATGCGATGACATCCCTCAAGAAAACCCAAGGAGTCATCCTAAGCTAGTCCGCTGAACTCAGGTGGGTGGTACTTCTTATACCTCTTAAGTCGGAGCTGCTCTGCCTCAGGAACAGCTATCCTAGTCTCATGTTGAGCTGGAGCTACTGAGGGCATAGCAATATACTCTAGAAACTGCCCAATATGAACCCTCTACTCATGAGTACGAGCTGCGGGAGTCTGTGTCCCTCCCCCGGCCTGGGATGTAGCTGGGGCTATCGGAAGAAATCCTGCCTGAGACAGAGTACTGAAGGCACTCAAAAATTGAGCCAATGTCTCCTGGAGGGCCGGAGTAATAGTAGGGACCTCATGTGCCCCTCCAACTGTGGTTGTTGGGACCTTCTGCCTCTGCTCTCGCCGGTGCTCGGGCTGCACCGCGTGCTCATCCTATGCCCCGGCCCCTGCCTCCGACGGCTCTGGCTAGCGGCTCGGGTGCCTTGTCATCAGTACGTCCGGTACGAGTACGAACCATCTGTAAGCAAAAATATAATAGAGTTCAAGAATTTTGATGACAATAACTAGCACGATAAGGAGTTCCAAAGAATATGATTGTTCTTAGCAGTTACATAGCCTCTCGAAGATAGATACGGATGTTTCCGCACCGATCCACTAGAATCTAATAAACCGGCTTGTGACTTGTGTCTCCTATAAACCTAGACGCTCTGACACCAATTGTCACGACCCGGATTAACCCTCCGAACGGGCTCGTGACGGCACCTAGTCCCTATGACTAGGTAAGCCTAAAATATGCGGAGAAATAAGACAACACAGAAATAAACAGTAAAGATGTAGCAATGACAATAAAACTTAAGCCGCTCAGCATTTACAGCTTTCACTCTCCCAAAACCCGGAATATCACCAAGTCACAAGCTTTATACAACTATAGCTCTATACAACTGAATAAGGAAATTGTGTATATGTCTATATCCTATGCCTATATAGAGTAAATGGGGACACGTGAGATTTGCGGACGCGGCAAAATTACCTCACGGTCTCCTGAGAAAGTGTTGTAGTACTCCTAGCCAAAACGCTGCGTACCGGTACCTGGATCTGCACATGGGGAAAACATGCGCAGGAAAGGGCGTGAGTACTCCACATTCGGTACTCCGTAAGTGCCAAGCCTAACCCCAGTCAAGTAGTGACGAGGTCAGGTTAAGGCTCTACTGAGTTTGAAAATAAGACAGTTATAAGTTTGAACAATGACATATAAATAGCAAAAATAAGCAGAGTTTAAAGGAAAACTGGAAGAAATAATAAAGAAAATCCCTCGGCTCAGCACAGCATATATCTCAACAGCAAATATGCAATGCAGTACAAGGGGAAAGCTCTCGGATCTCAGTCTGTAGTCCCAATATAAATATGCTATGCAGTACAAGGGAAAAGCTCCTGGATCTCAGTCTCTACTCCCAATTTAAATATGCAGTGCAGTACAGGGGGGAAAGCTCCCGGATCTAGGTCCGTACTCCCAATTTAAATATGAGATGCAGAATGCTATCGGATACGCCGTAAATAAACAATTCAAGATAACAATAGGCAAGAATAAGGTAAAACTACCTAAGCATGGGGAAAATAGTAGCAAATACGGGGAATTCAATGAAAAACAGGTAGGCATGCTCATTCCTATGCTAACTAATCAGTTATAACATGAAGGAGTAATATAGGTATGAAATGAGTTATGACACGGGAGGAAAAACGGGAATTTAGCAACCATGACCCGTGTACGCACTCGTCACCTTACGTACACGGCGTCCACATAGTAAAAATCAGTATAAAAATGCCTAAGGGAAATACCCAACACAGAGTTAGGCAAGCCACTTACCTTGACTACGCTAATCAACTCAATACCACGCTCTTGCCACGAGTATCCGACTCCTGGTGGCACAAATCTATTCAATTCGATTTCATAATGTAAATATCACTTCAAGGGATCAAAATAGCTAATTATTTCTAAGCTAATACGCGAAATTAGGAAATTCGCCCAAAAAGTCCCTCGGGCCCACGTCTCGGAATCGGGTAAAAATTACATTTTTCGAACCCCCATTCACTCACGAGTCTAACCATATAAGAATCTCTCAAATCGGAGGTCAAACACCTAATCAAAACTCAAAATTTTGGTCTATGAAGCTCCTCCCATTTTCCCTCTTTCTACCCAAGATTTTCGAAATTAAAGGTGGAAATTAAGATTAGAATCATGGAAATTGATCTATAATGCTTAGAGATTACTTATCCAAGTTACCCAGGTGCAAATGCCTCCAAAAATCGCCTCTCCCGAGCTCTCAAAATCAAAAATGGTGAAAATAACATAACCCTCGAAATTAGACTTTTAAAAGACTGCCCAGATGTTGCCTTATGCGATCGCGGACAATGAGTCGCGATCGCGGAGAGTAATCTCCCACACGCCAGATTTAACCTTATGCGATCGCGGATAGGGGCCTGCGATCGCGTACCTTCACACTCCAGAGCTTCGCGATCGCGGGTGGGGTCTTGCGACCGCACAGAGCAAAATGTTGGAAATTTTCCCCAGGCCAATGATACACTATGCGATCGCGATATAGGGCATGCGATCGCGAAGGCTATTCCTCCAACACACTGCGATCGCGGACTCCATCTTGCGATTGCAGAGAACAACTCCAAGCCTCCCCTCCATTACCGTATGCAATCGCGGAGGATGACCTGTGATCGCGGAGAACAAAACACTTTTGTAGAAAAACCAGAAAACCAGCTAAGGCTTTTTGGCCAAAAGTGTCCGTTTGAACACCCGAAACACACCCGAGGCCCCCGGGACCTTAATCAAAACCACCAACTGACCCTAATACCTCATTCAAACTTGGTTGAGCCTTATAAACACATCTCATAACATCAAAATCATCAAATACGCATAGATTCAAGCCTAAGAACTTATGAAATTTTTAGAATTTACATCCGATGCTGAAACACGTCTAAACTTATCCGAATGACCTCAAATTTTGCACACATATCAAAAATGAAATTACGAACCTGATGTCGCTTCCATAATTCCATTCCGAGTCCGATATCAAAATTTCACCTATCGGCCAAAATTCCAACTTTCGCCAATTCAAACCTAAATCTACTACCGACCTCGAAAACATATTCCGAACACGCTCCTAACCCCGTAATCACCCAAAGGAGCTAACGGAGTCGATGGAATTCCATTCTGGATCCGTCTTCACACAGTTCTAGCTACGGTCTGATTTCAAAAGCAAAAATCCACATTTAAGGACTAAGTGTCCAAAATCACTACGGATTTCACCACTCAACACTCCGACAAGTTTCAATAACATAAATATACATGGGAGAAGCAGTTACTAGGGGATCGAGGCGCTAACTCTCAAAACAACCGTTCTGGTCGTTACAAAAATGTGTACTTCCGAAGGGTCGAACGGCTCGAACCATAGATGCATCTATTACCCCGCTCGCAAATCGATCATGCGACGCGGTCATATATAAATAATAGAGTTATCCTGCTCGCAAATCATACATGCGACACAGGTACTCATAGATACACATATTCACACAACAAATTCACATTTTTATTAGGAAAAACAGTTACTCAAGGAAGTGATAAAATTCTCTTTTAATGGACACGAAGGTAGTATTAAAATCTTTTCTGGAAATTTGTTTTCCAATTCGATAGGATTTTTATATTATAAATTTATCAGTGAAGTTACAATTACAGCAAATAAAGCATGCTTTTGGGTCCTAGACTACCCGGACATAACATAATAGTAGCTACGCATGGACTCTCGTCACCTCGTGCATACGTAGCCCCCCGAAAATAGTAGCACATAGTTAATTAGTTCACCTATGGGGACAATTCCCCTCACAAGGTTAGAAAGGAGACTTACCTCGCTCTAAAGATCATAACCGGCATCCAAGCCCTTCCGATGACTCAAATAGATGCACAACGCCTCAAAACAAGCCAATAATTACGCAAATCCATTAATATATGCTCAAATATCCATTAGAATCCAATTTATAACAATTTCTTACCCCGATCGAAAAGTCGATAAAAATCACCCTCGGGCCCGCGTGCCGTATTTCAAAAAAATTCGAAGATAAACATTACCCATAACCTCACGAACTCAAATATATAATTTATTCCAAATCCCATGTCCTATTTCATTGTCAAAATCCAAAAATACTAATTTCTAGGTTTTCTACCAAAATCCCAAGTTTTCAATAAATATATATATAGATATATATATATATATATATATATATATATATATATATATATATATATATATATATATATATATATATATATATATATATAATCCAAGTATTTAACTTGAAATAGGTGGGAATCACTTACCTTGACATAGATGATGAAGATGGAGCTCCAAAATCGCCCCTAGGTCGTCTCCCATGGAGGAAATGAGATGAAATGAGCCTAACCCATTTTTTGCAAACTTAAACACTGCCAGGCAAGTCTTCTTCGCGTTCACAGGCCTACCCTCGCGTTCGCCAAGAACAAAAAATCTTCAAAGGCAAATTCCAAACTCTTATGAGACGACCACTAGTATAATAGTTATAACCTTTTGCACAAAACTCCAAATGACAAATGGTTTAATGTTCTGAAAACTAGAATCCAAGATCTACAACTGTCATGTTTCGGTCATCTCCCAATTCCATATAGATTTCGAGATATAAGCTGCCAAAGTCAGCCTTGTGCAACACAAATTTCTTTTTCATCTTCCCGGATACCCTGTAGTGTAACAGACATAACGCTTTGTACACAAATCCAAATGCTAAAGGGTTTACTTTTCTAGAAACTAGACACAAAGGGCTACAACTTTCATTTTACATTATCTCAAAATTCCTTATAGATTGTGAGATATGAGCCTCCGAAGTCAAACCTGTGCAGCAGAGATATTTCTTCTTCACGAACGCGAGGCACCCTTCGCGAACGCGAAGAACAAAGTCCCTGAAGCCAAATCCTTCTTCGCAAACGCGAGGGGATCCCCCCGAACGCGAAGAACAACACCAGACACCAACATCAGCCATTTCAAAACAGCCTGAAATCATCCGAAACCACCCGAAAACACACCCGAGGACCCGGGACCCCGTCCAATCACATAACCCAGTCCCATAACATCCCACGGACCTACTCGAGGCCTCAAATCACATCAAACAACGCCGAAACCACAAATCGTACCCCAATTCAAGCTTTATGGACTTTGAAATGTCAAACTTCTACATTCGATGCCAAAACTTATCAAATCACGTCCGATTAACCCCAAATTTTGCACACAAGTCACATTCAACATTACGGACCTGATCCAACTTTCGGAATCGGAATCCGACCACGATATCAAAATTTTCACTTCCGGTCGGATTTCTCAAAAACCTTCAAATTTCTATCTTTATCCAAATGACTTCAAAATAACCTACGGACTTCGGAATTCACTTCCGATCGCGCTCCCAACTCCATAATCATCATACGGAGCTATTCCCAGACTCAGAATCCAAAACGGACATCAATATCACCTAAATGCACCTCAACCCAGAATTATGAAATTTCTTCTAAAATGCTAACTTCCACAATATACGGCGAAACGCTCCCGGGTTATCCAAAACCCGATCTGAACATACGCCCAAGTCCAAAATCATCATACGAACCTACTAGAACCTTCAAATCCTGATTCTGAGGTCGTTTACTCAAAATTCCAATCTTAGTCAATTCTTCCAACTTAAGG
This sequence comes from Nicotiana undulata, assembly GCA_005239495.1. NCBI lineage: Eukaryota > Viridiplantae > Streptophyta > Magnoliopsida > Solanales > Solanaceae > Nicotiana > Nicotiana undulata. The sequence continues at coordinate 48,035 of ML263450.1, read as the reverse complement.
CTTCCGAAATGAGAATTTTCTTTCCAAATTGGCTCTGAACTTCCCGAAATTCAGTTCCGACCATGCCTACAAGTCATAATACCTGAAATGAAGCTGCTCATGGCCTCAAACCGCCAAACGACGCGCTAGAGCTCAAAACGACCGGTCGGGTCGTTACATTCTCTCCCACTTAAACATACGTTTGTACTCAAACGTGCTAAGAACTGCTCTGGAGTTGTCTGAAATCACTGTTTAACACCTCGTGCACCTGTTCGTGCTACTACAACCCAGTTGAGTACACTTGCTCGAACAATTCTGAAGTTATTCTCTTTTATTCAGGAAAATAGGCCTTAGAACCAGGTGTTCAACATCTGAAATCCTCTGCCAGGCCTGTTCCAATATATGAACACAGTATCAACTACCACACGAGGTACCAGAACATGACTGCATACCTTAGCTGAATTAGCACCATGCACCGCATAATTCATCATCTGACCATAATGACATTCCCTGAACCTTAATAGCCAAAATTCCACGAATCTGATGCTCCCAATGCACCTTATGATATATATATAAGTCCTGCTATAATGTTGATGATACCACCACAACGGAGGAGATGTGTAGAAATTCCTAACCAACTGCAGAGTTAACCAAACATTGAATCTTTCCTCTTGACTAAAATCATCATCTCATTACGAACCAAATAATGGTAATTATCCTATAATATACTTCACATAATCTTATCGCACCGATCCCTGATCCATAAATCTTGTCTCACCCAATATGAACTGCTCACACAAAAAATCATCCCAGACATGACCAACAGTCTCACACGATGCCACAATGCGCCAATAGACCACAATTCGAACATGATACATAAGGAAATGACTCATGAAGGGACTACTCGACTCACGCAACCAATATGAAATTTCCTCAGAAAATAGGAAGTAAAATACAAGAAAATAATTATAGGGAACCGTACTCAACATCATACTGTTTCGGCATGCAACTCGATCCAAATAACATACACGTGGCGGCGTGCCACCCGATCCCATCGTGAAATTCACATAAGGAGATACACACCGAGCTAAATTACTCATTATCACAAAAATATCGAATATCGGTCACGAGCACGCAAGTGCATAATACCATCCTGGGGAGACTGATAGAGCCATACGCTACAAAACTCGAGCATAACTGGGGTGCGACATATATACTCTGAATCTCAAGAGCTATTCTGCTCACATAATGCCATCACTACCCTGAATCTCTGCACATAAGAAATTATCAAGCTGTTTCACAACTCACACGGCACAATATAACATTACATGAATTGGACGAAGACGGGAAAACATCTAATATTCAAACAACCTACCTTGAGAAGTGTCATACTGAAATGAACACACCTGACTCACATGGAGCCCACAACCATATTTGAATCCATTCACAACCAAGTTGATTCTGCTCGCACTGCACTAGACTGATAGCCTTACCTGGGTCCATAATGCACCACTTTTCTCACAACACCCAAGAACAACCGTCATAGCCGGGACAAACATCCCACAATCCACAACAACATGAACCGAGCGCCCTCCATGCATAAATTCTCAAATAAGCAATATTACACTTCTTTATACTTGGTTTAAGCCTTCTATCAATTAAGTGACTACATGTCACACTCGTACGATCTTCTCGTGGTCATGCTCCCACGGCCTTCCACACAAGGTAACAAGTCTGCACATCCATACCACAGACAACACTAACACTGTAAAACAATTCCAGGACCCATAACCAGGATACAAAGCCTCTTTCACCATACACAGATCTCATATGACACTGAAGAGAACACCAGCTTACTCTAAACATTCAAATCCCTTGTTCTTGCTCATCCGAGCTCATGACATCCTTGTTAACACCGGACCGCAATCTTGATCGTTACTTCAAATTCCATACTGCTTACTGCACCTGACATGCCAATATGAAATAGTGCAAGAACTCTATCATAACTCCTGAATCACTAATATGGTGAACACTTCATCTTATAGAAACCTTTTACTTACCTCAATTCAAGAGAACCATAACAACACATGAGTGAATTCTCATAATCACAAAACAGGCAAATCCTCAAGGAATAGTCTATACCACCATAATTCTTCTCGGATCCGCCTACACCTGACAAGCCATAATACTTGAATGCTTCCAAATAAAATCTATTACGACGGCCGACAAGCCTCGCACACACCGGCACAAACCACATGCATAACTTAATCACACTGAAAAAACTGATCACAGTCGTACATGTGCCATTTCAACCATGGCTAACTAATCTATCTTCTTTTAATTATCCTTAATTGCCTCAGAATAATAGTAACTCCATTCAACACATAACGAACTCAATCCTCACTCATCCCGAGTGGCCTTGATTCACGAGACCATGTTGTCTCAATCCCACAAACTTTCTCATACCCTCCTTGTGTGCATTCACATCTCTGACTGATATACCCATCCTGATAATCTTTCTACAAATCAGGAGTTTACTTCTCTCATTCCTCCAATACTATACTGCAAGCCGAAAACATCATGGAACATTCCGGGCCTCTATCACAATCTGTTGCAAGGCCCGATCCTTAGCCATACTGCGGACATGAAACCCTTAAGCACCGCATTCTTAACTTTCGAATTCATTAGGACCACTATTGAGAGTCACCCACTCTGACTTGGCCCCAAATACAATCAACTCCAAGGCTCTTCTAGCACACGAACACCCTCTCAATGAAGCACGTGACTGAGTCACTACCCTTATAACTTGCCTATGCATTAAGCATAAATTCTGAATCTTCCAAAGCCTAACCTTGGTCCAATAGGGCCAACTTTTGCACACATTTACCAAATCCCATGCGCAATTACCATTTTACTCCTTTCCCCTTAGATGTAATAACTTGCCAATACGTCGATAATCCACAACCCCATGAGAAGATAATCCTGGCACCCAATTGCAGGCGGTGGGACTCTCCCACTTAGCCTGAAGCTACTCCTTGCACCACTCTGGACCCCACCGAAATTCTTTCTTCATTGCTGATATGACCTTGCTCAACCAACTCGTCAAATTCTTCTAAATTCTCCTGTTAGCATTCCATGAATACTCAAATACTCTAGCATCATTCACATATTCGGCCTCTTACCGAATAGCCACTAGAATTCCTTGTAGAAACTTTCCAACCACACGACCGCTGACCTGCGCACAGGAGATAACCCACTTGTGGAAATTACATGCTGACAACCCCCAACGTTGCTGCACGGGGAAAAATTACTACGACCTCAATATTCCATCCTAAGCCCGTTCCCATTCACCAATCGTACCAGTCCGTTCGCTCCTTATGGACATCAACTAAATGCGCGACAATATCTTCCAATTCACCGTTATATTGCATCCTTCTTCAAGTCAAACAACCCCATTTTCGCTGCATCCAATCTCCCGCCGAAATAGCCAGTATTTCAATTTAAGTCGGTGGACCCAATCTCCGTCCACTAAAATCCTCAAATCACTCTAAACTTCTCCTCAAGATGTGCAGCTATCTTACTACATGACTCATATGCTACGCTGCCACTCTCCCAGTTTAATCAAATCACTCCTTCAAGCAATCTGCTTGACCTCCGCTTCTTACACCTGGCCTCATAGAAATGGAACCACTGCCTAGAACTTCTCATATGCCTTCCTTCATCGAATGCCGCCAAATTATTGCCTTAATTCAATATCATTCTCTGTAGCACTTAAATTGCAGATCACCACAACTTCAAACTCTCTGAAGATCATCTTTCTCGATCCGCCTTCATTATAAATACCTATTCAATACTGAACCATCGCACACCACAACCTCTGACAGCCGCTTCTCCAATACTACTTCACAATACTCTGATCCAATGCAACCGAAGAAACCATAGCACGGACGAACTTAACACATTCTATTCGATCAAAGATGACGATATGACATCACCTATGAATGTTCCACCTCGCTCGAAAACACAAAGTCTTATTACTTTATCAACCCAAACTTGAACATTTATAGTTCAATTGCCTTTCCTGCAACGGAACTAAAATACCAAAATCTCGGAATCACGCTCTAGGAAGACCTCCTCTCAAGACATTCACTAGCATCACATCAACACCGCGCGATAACCAATCATAAGCATCATAACCACCTGAGCATAGCTTCAAAGCTCTCCGAAATACAATTACTGAGCTGAAAGAACATAATATCCTTCCACAGGGCAACGAAAGTAGCCTCAACCAACCACGCAGAGAAAATGTCATGCACCATATCCGTAGTACCATTAAAATTCCTCAAATCCTCGATTCATAGCTAGCGTTTCGAGACGCGTAAGATTGAGTAAGAAGAAACGTAGGCATAAGCCTTAAAGGGAATCAAATCGCACGATGAGGAATCAAGGAGGGAAGTACCCCTAACAGCCCTGTAGCCTCTCCAACATAAGCACAGACGTCTCTGTACCGATCTGCAAGACTCTACTAGACTTGCTCATGACTCGTGAAACCAAAGGGAACCTAGTGCTCTGATACCACGTTGTCACGACCCAAAAATCCATTAAGGTTGTGATGGCGCCGGACACCACTGTCAGGTAAGCCAATCATTGAATAGTTGAATTAAATTCCTGCTTTAACATTTTGAAACCGTTACTTTTCACTTTATCACATAATAATCGAATAAAAATACGCTAAGTAAATACGATATTTTAACAATCCATTTTAATAAAATACATCCCAAACACATCCCAGAACCCGGTGTCACAAGTGCATGAGCAAATATCTAGGAATTATACATGTACTACAATACTTGTCCGGAATACAAACTGGACAAGGAATTTAAAATAAAAATAAAATACATCTGAGGGAGACTCTGTCGGCTGCGGGTCTTCTCCGGATGGTGCAGCTCGTCTAAGTCTCCAAGTCGGCCACATCACTGTGTCAAGCAGGGCCACTAGCTATGAATGTACCTGTGCAATAAAAATGCACAGCAAGTGTAGCATGAGTACGAAAAGAACGTGTACTCAGTAAGTATCCTGCCTAACCTCAAAGAGATAGTGACGAGAGGTCGAATTTGATACTTGCTAGAGGTCAATTTAAATAAAAACAAAGGGTGACACTAAGCATGAATATCATAGGCAATTTAATATGTAATGATAGGAAATTGCAACTTCTTTCACATTTAAGATTTTAAATGTTCGTCATTTCAGTTGACAGTTTAAAATTCCCCGGCCACTAAACAAGTATAAATCACAGAAAGTACGCAGAAATTACCATGCGCAAGAAATGCCGAGGGTCGAACGGCGCGGACCAACAATAATAAAATGTGCACTGCCGAAGGGTCGAACGGCTCGAACCATAGATGCATCTATTACCCCGCTCGCGAATCGATCATGCGACGCGGTCATATATAACTAATAGATTTATCCTACTCGCGAATCATACATGCGAGTCGGGTACTCATAGATACACATATTCACACAATAAATTCACATTTTTATCAGGAAAAACAGTTACTCAAGGAAGTGATAAAATTTTCTTTTAATGGACACGAAGGTAGTATTAAAATCTTTTCTGGAAATTCGTTTTCCAAGTTCGATAGGATTTTTAAATATAATAAATTTATCAATAAAGTTACAATTACAGCAAATAAAGCACGCTTTTGGGTCCTAGACTACCCGGACATAAACATAATAGTAGCTACGCACGGACTCTCGTCACCTCGTGCATACGTATCCCCCGCAAATAGTAGCACATAGTTAATTAGTTCACCTATGGGGACAATTCCCCCTCACAAGGTTAGAAAGGAGACTTACCTCGCTCTAAAGATCATAATCGCCTTCCAAGCCCATCAGATGACTCAAATTGATGCAATACGCCCCAAAGCTAGCCAATAATTACGCAAACCCATTAATATATGCTCAAATATCCATTAGAATCCAATTTATAACAATTCCTAACCCCGATCGAAAAGTCGATAAAAATAACCCTTGGGCCCGCGTGCCCGGATTTCAAAAAATTTTGAAGATAAACATTACCCATAACCTCACGAACTCAAATATATAATTTATTCCAAATCCCCTGTCCTATTTCATGGTCAAAATCCAAAAATACTAATTTCTAGGTTTTCTACCAAAATCCCAAGTTTTCACTAATTTTCCATGAATTTCCATGTTTATATATATATATATATATATATAATCCAAGTATTTAACTTGAAATAGGTGAGAATCACTTACCTTGACATAGATGATGATGATGGAGCTCCAAAATCGCCCCTAGGTCGTCTCCCATGGAGGAAATGAGATGAAATGAGCCTAAACCATTTTTTGCAAACCTAAACATGGCCAGGAAAGTCTTCTTCGCATTCTCAGGCCTACCCTCACGTTCGCGAAGAACAAAAAATCTCGAAAGGCAAATTCTAAACTCTTCTCAGATAGCCTATAGTAGAATAGTCATAACGTTTTTCACAAAACTCCAAATGACAAATGGTTAAATGTTCTGAAAAACTAGAATCCAAGATCTACAACTTACATGCTTTGGTAAGCTCCCAATTCCTTATAGATTTCGAGATATAAGCTTCCAAAGTCAGCCTTGTGCAACACCAATTTCTTCTTCATCTTCTCGAAAACCCTGTAGTGTAACAGCCATAAATCTTTGTACACAAATCCAAATGCTAAATGATTTACTTTTCTAGAAACTAGACACAAAGGGATACAACTTTCATTTTACATCATCTTAAGATTCATTATAGATTTTTAGATATGAGCCTCCGAAGTCAGACCTGCGTAGCAGAGATTGTTCTTCTTCGCGAACGCGAAGAACAAAGTCCCAGAAGCCAAATCTTTCTTCGTGGCATCCCCGCGAACGCGAAGAACAATACAACACACCAGCATCAGCCATTTCAAAACATCCCAAAAATGATCGAAAATCACCCGAAAACACACCCGAGGCCCCCGTGACCCTGTACAATCATACGACCCAGTCCCATAACATCCCACGGACCTTCTCGAGACCTCAAATCACATCAAACAATGCCGAAACCACGAATCGCACCCCAATTCAAGCTTAATGGTCTTTGAAATTTAAAACTTCTACATTTGATGCCGAAACTTATCAAATCGCGTCTGATTGACCCCAAATTTTGCACACAAGTCACATTCAATATTATGGACCTGTTCCAACTTTCGGAATTGGAATCCGACCCCGATATCAAAATTTTCACTTCCGGTCGGATTTCTCAAAAACCTTCAAATTTCTAACTTTAGCCAAATGACTTCAAAATAACCTACGGACCTACGAATTCATTTCTGATCGTGCTCCCAACTCCTGAATCATCATACGAAGCTATTCCCAGACTCGAAATCCCAAACGGACATCAACATCACCTAAATGCACCTCAACCCAGACTTATGAAATTTCTTCTAAAATGCTAACTTCAATAATATATGCCGAAACGTTGCCGGGTTATCCAAAACCTGATACGGACATATGCCCAAGTCTTAAATCATCATACGAACATACTGGAACCTTCAAATCCTGATTCTGAGGTCGTTTACTCAAAATTCCAATCTTAGTCAATTCTTCCAACTTAAGGCTTCTGAAATGGGAATTTTCTTTCCAAATTGACTCCGAACTTCCCGAAATTTAGTTCCGACCATGCCTACAAGTCATAATACCTTAAATGAAGCTGCTCATGGACTCAAACCTCTGCTAGAGCTCAAAACGACCGGTCGGGTCGTTACATAATATGCTGATTTAGGATACCAGCTGAGATCATTTGCAACAACAGAAAATAGTTTGTCGGCAGCAGGGTAAGTATGTTTTTCGAATACTACAAGATCAAGAAGATATTATCATTGCCCTACCACCATAGTGGGAACGGGAAAGCAAACTTGACGAACAAAATTATACTCCAAAACGTGAAAAAGAGAGTGTCTAGTTCGAAAGGAAAGTAGAACAAAATATTTCCCAAGTCCTATGGGCGTACTGTACGACTTTGAATTATTGGACGAAAGGCGGGACGCCTCCCTTATCTAGTTGGCCGCCCAAAAGCAACGAGTAGGGAAGTATTGTAATCGGTGAGCCAACCACCAGCATTCTCAAGTCGAGGACTTAGTATTGAGCAAGGGTAACACCACACACCAGGAACCTAAACGAAGGGAAAATGGGCCCGAATTAGGAAGGACCATATAGAGTCATCAAAATAACCGACAAAGGCTCATAAACTCAAATGGGGAAACGGCGTACAACTTCTGAATAACTGGAACATGGAACACTTAAATCGGTACTACTGCTAAAGTACGAACTTAATTCCACTTTTAATTTAGTTACATTTTGGACTAACGTATGCAGGTACTAGGCCATGGGCGAATGTGACTATTAGGTCTAAAAGCGCGTGTTGTACTCTCTTTTTCCCTTGAACAGATTTTGTCCTGAAGCAGGTTTTTCGGCATGATTTTTAAAGAGGCTACAGTAATATATGTGGCCTTAGTTTTGAAGACCGGCCTTAAATTGAAATTGTTGATCGATTGCACCGAGCCAATAGTATTCGAGCCCTCACAAGTTCTGACTCAAATATTGGGGCCATTACCTCTAGGTTAAGATCCTTAGAAAGGGAAAATTCTATGTCAAAAGTCGAGGCTTGGTGATAAGGATTCGTTGTAAGGGCCAAACGGTCATACAAATTGTGCCCATGTATCCCACTCCAGCCACGGCACAAGGATTATACGCCTCTGATTATGTACCTTACATATAAAAAAAATGAAAGGAAACTTTGCTTCCCTCAAACTTTATTATGACGAATTTCGCATTTCGCTTTGTCGATGCTACGCAATGGTTCTTAGAACCTAGAGCCCCTGGGATACCCCCAGCATGGGGAGTGTCGTCCGATAAAACATTGGACGACTCGGGTCATCAAATCTTGGAGGTGCCCAGCCCACTAGGCAGTGCCCGAATACGGAAGGCTACAGCCACCTTATAAAGGCTCGGAGATGTCTGAAGTATGTACTCAGAAAGGAAAGCCCTTATATATAATTAAAACCTATTAAAAGGTTACCCTCAGCAAAACATCGTAATTAAAACCTATTAAAAGGTTACCCTCGGCAAAAACATCGTCATATATGATTAGAACACTTAAGCATCTTAAAAGGCCTTTGACTTTATCGAAATCTCAAAACCACGAAGTAATCCGGACTTTCCATCGAAATTGATCTCCATTCGGCCCTCCGTAGAAAAAATGTCCCATACTATGTTAAGTCTTATGCTAAGGCATTAAGAATGATGCACAAACAAAAGACTACAAATAGATATTGAAAAGTAAAAACATGGTATTTCCAAACGGAAAATTTTATACATTTCAAAAAATATTTACAAAGGCACGATAAAATGGCCTAACATAAGCAAGAGAGAAAATATACAACGATAAGCCAAAAAAAAAAAAAAACTAACGCACCTCTGCCTAATCTTCATCGAGGCTCGACTCAACACCTGAACCTTCGGAACCGTCAGAGCCTTCAAGACCATCGAGCTCATAGATCTCCCTTGACTTGGGTTCGAGCCTCTTGGCTTCTTCGATCTCGGTCGATAGGTCAAAAACTCGGGCATGAATCTCCTCGAGGGTCTCCCTTCGGGATAGCCATTTTACATACTCGATCCTCATTTTTAAGAGGGCCTCGTCCACCTTCACATCAGTTTTATACTGAGCCAATATTTCTTCAACCTCAGACCAATTAATCGAGATTTCCTCTCATTTTTACTTCAGCGCAGTATATTCTTGGCCAAGGGCATCTTGTTATGAGGCGGCTGAAGCCAGTTATGACCAGAGCATGTTGTTCGCCAATACCACTTGTTGGCTTTGTCTTTTGCTACCCGGAGTTGGTCCTTGACCGATGCTAGATCCTCTTTTGTGGCCTCCTTTTTCAGAGCAAGCAGGTCTATTCTGCCCTTCATTGCCTCGGTCGTGGTCTTGACCTCATCCATCTCGGCCCGAAGCTGGTCGATCAAGTCTATCTTCTTTTGGACTTGCAAAGTTGCGTCGTTATCCACCACAAGTAGCTTCTCATTTTTAGCCTCAAATATATTTACCTTCTCAAACAATTTGACATGCTCCCGTTACACGAACGAGGCCTCCCTTCGCGCATTCCAGCTCGACTAGAAGAATCGGGAGGTCCTTGAGAGCCTCGTATTGTTATTTATTGAGAGTTCTGTACATGTCCTTCTTCCGAACTTGCGCTTAAAGCTCAAACTCGAGCTGGCTAATTTCCAAGCGCGACCGGAGGAAGCTTTTGTGATGAAGCACTGAAGCCTGAAAAACAATGAGGTCGTTAGAACATGCTAAAACTATGAATACTTCGCAAAGGATACAAAGAATATATGTCTTACTCGGTTCAGTCCTGTTGTGCCTCATTGAAGAAGCTCGATGTACGCACTTCGCTCATTTTCACATATTCCTCCTCGGTCACCAAGCAACAAAGGTAGCTAGCCACACCCACCGGAGAAAACAACACTTGGGCATCTGCTGGGATAGTAAGGACGACTAATATTTGTGGTCAAGATCCACACTCGAGGCAAGGAACTGCCTTACTAGATCGGGGCTCGAGTTCGGCTCGCTCGCTCCCAATGGCACGTCCTTTATTGGGATCTCCAGGTGATCAAGTCCGTTGTAGTCCTCCGGCATGCTGATGTCCATTTCTTTAAAGAATATGTTAAGGGAATCATCAGGACCTAGTGCATCCCACTTGATTTCTCTTTATGGGGACAAGCTTTGTCGAACATGGACTCGGTGTGGGACAGCGTCTCCGCCATTTCAATGACATTGGCTACCTCCATTGGGGCCGGAGCGACTTCTCGGGAGGTCATGGCTTCCGATCCTCCTTCTACTTCCCAATCTAAAGGGGAATCGATCCCTCGACCATCCTCCTCGTTCATTGCCTGGACTCCCTTGTCGATGGTCGACTCATGAGCAATGAACCCAAGGTCATCATCCTCAATGAAATCCCTAAGCCGGAAGAGGGAATCAGGGCCCGGTACTCTAGCTTTGGTGTTCTTTTTATTGCTTTTCTGGATCAGGACAGCAACCCGCTTCTTCTTCACCTTGGCTTCTGGAGAGCCAGAGGATTTCCTTTTTCTCTTTTTCTCCTCCTTTGTGGCAGCTCCAGGCATTCCCGAAGCAAAGGGTTCCACAAGAAAGGACGGGGCCTCATCCCCATCCAATGGCCGAAGCTCGATGGTCTTGGGAAAGCATGCGAAAGGGATAAAGACTTAGAAAATTTAAAAGTTAAGTATGTAAATGTAATTATTTGGTCAGAAGACTCACCGTGGGAACGGGCCTCCCACTTGCCCCTCGAGAGCTTACGCCATTCACGCTAAAAGTAAGACATTTGGTTGCAAATCGCCTCAATCCACTCCTTGAAGGGGGACTGCATTAGGTACTTGGACGACCGCTACATGATGGTAGACGCATGCAATTAGAAAAAGAACGAAAGGAAATAGCTGTCACGACCCAAATTCCCAACCTCAGGGATCGTGATGGCGCCTAACACCACACTTGCTAGGCAAGCCAATATTAGAATCGTTTAGCTAATTTCCTTGTTTAATTACTTGAGCATAAATAAATAAATTTTAATTGAGCCTAATTAAAATAATTCCCAACAAAATAAAATAAAATGATAACAATAGCCATTTAAATAGAACGAATCACGAACTAATTATGTAAACAACTCTAAGACTACCCCAGGGTCTGGTGTCACAATTCACGAACTTCTAAAGAATACTACAAATACTGGGCTGAAAGAAATAGTGTAACTACTCTAAATATACTAAAACAATTTTATAAAAATAGGAGAAGACTCTCGGGATTTGCGAACGCCGGCAGATATACCTCGTGTCTCCGAATAGATAGATGGATGTTCTAAAAATCTCTACTGCTGGCTAGTACCTGGATCTGCACAAAAGAGTGCAGAGTGTAGTATCAGTACAACCGACCCCATGTACTGAGTAAGTGCCGAGCCTAACCTCGGCAAAGTAGTGACGAGGCTAAGGCGGGGCTTTAACGATAAACCTGTGATATTAATATATGTACGGTAACACAATAAAATAATTATGCACGAACAAGAAAATATATCTGGGACAATAATTATAAAACAAGAAGAAGATCTAAACACATCAATTCAAATACTGCATCAATAATAAAATAACACAACCGCCTCTTTCAGGCCTCAACTATAACCAAATCCTCAAAATTTCCAAGTTCTTCAAGCTTTATCTTTGAATAAAAGTAGCACCAAATATGAAAATAGTACTATAAAATAGAAAGTTTCAAATCTTTGTCTTCCTAAAAACAAAACAGTAAAAAATAGCCATTTAGCTTTTCAAAACTTTGATTCTCTTTTTCTTGAAAAACAAAATCAGTAAAATATAAATGTAAATATCCTCCCTTATGACTGTCATATATTTATATTCTCCCTGTCCACCCTTATCGCATTCGTATATATATATTTATTTATTTCTCATGTCCACCCTTATCACAGTCATATATATTTATTTCTCCTGTCCACCCTTATCACAGTCATATATAGTTATTCCTCCTATCCACCCTTATCACAGTCATATATATTTATTTCTCCTGTCCACCCTTATCACAGTCATATATAGTTATTCCTCCTATCCACCCTTATCACAGTCATATATATTTATTTCTCATGTCCACCCTTATCACAGTCATATATATTTATTTCTCCTGTCCACCCTTATCACAGTCATATATATTTATTCCTCATGTCCACTCTTATCACAGTCATATACATTTATTTATTTATTTCGACTTTCACAATTTGGGCCAAGCCTTTCACAATACTATTATTTCCCAAATTTCAAACAAAAGATCATATACCTTGTAAGATTTAACCAATAACATTTCACAATAAAACCAACCAGAATATAAGTAAACACCGTAACGCTGTCAATCTAGCTCAGTCTTTATATACTATGATAAACTCAAGAGAACAACCAACATCTTTAACACACTTACAACAACAATTGGAAATAACTCAATGAAACCCAATAAACACGCGAACCTCAACAATTATAAATAATAAACTGAATTTTTCTTATAACCTCATCAATAACCTCTCAACCATGAAACCAACAGGAATATCAAAATATATATATTTATTTCATAAAAACAATACCAAACCTCTCAACCATGTTTATATGACAAGGGAACCAGCTCAAACAACCAATACTCTTTCCAAATAGTCACAACGATAACTAACAACAATTCAACAAGGCCAAATAGTCATAGAAACAATAATGAACATGTAACAGTTAAAACAATGATCAAATAAGTGGGAACGGGAAAGGGGATCATGTTTAACAAACGATTTGGGTGGTGCATAGATACTCGTCACCACACCTATACACCACACCCATGCAATTCACGTAGCAAACAAGTGGGGAGTCCTATTCCCTCAAGCTAAAGTTAGGCCAAACACTTACCTCAATTCCGCAGGCCACTCACAGCTCAATTATTGCTTTTCCTTTTGAATTCACCTCTAAATTGCTCGAATCTAATCAAAATTAACTTAATATAATTAACTAATTCTAAAGGAACTAACTTTATTGAAAAATGTAATTTTTCCTAAGTTTTCTCAAAAAAAGTGAAAACCTGACCCCGGGCCCGCTTGGTCTAAACTCGGGATTCGGACAAAATTACGTTTACCCATTCACCCTTGAACCCAAATATACAATTAATTTCGAAATCCGACCTCAATTCGAGGTAAAGATTCGATTTTTATAAAATTTCCTAATTCTATCCAAACCCTCAAATTTTACCATGAAAATTCTTAGTTTTTTATTTAAAAGTGATGAAAAATAATGGGTAATTGACGGAGTAAAGTTTAGAATTGATTACATATGACTTGGGGATGATATTTGGTGAAGGTTCCTAGGGTTGTGGGGTTCGAAAATTTGAAGAAGAAGAAGTCTACCCGTTTTGTATTTATTTTTCTGCCAGCTATTCTGTCTCGTTTCTCGTGCCAAACGATCCCTAAACTCTACTTTCTTGTGTCCAATGGATTCCTTGTGAAATCTAATGAATATAGGCTTTTGAATCACTCAATGTGACCTTATAATGAAGGAGATATGTAGGTTTTAAGATTTGCAAATAGTGCAGGTTTTTAATACGCTTTCAGGGACAAATTCGTAATTAAGCAGAAAAATCTGGGCAACCTTGGTAAAATGGCCATAAAATCCTCATACGATGTCCAAATTCGATGATTCTTTTTGCTACGAGTCCGTAATTACGATACGGATCTAATACTTCATTCTAAATATNCGAGCCCTCGGGGCTCTAAATCAAACATACACGCAAGTCTAAAAGCATAATATGGACTTGCTCATTCGATCAAATCATGAAAATAACATGTAAAACAACGAATTAAACCTCAAAACTCATTATTTTCCTCAAGAACACTTATAGTTCATAAATTTTCAATCGGATGTCCGAATCACGTCAAACGAACTCTGTATTTCACCAAATTTCACAAGCAAGGCCTGAATATCATAACAAATCTGTACCGGCCTCCGGAACAAAAATACGGGCCCGATACCAATGACTTTAAACATTAATTCTTTTCATTATTTCATAAATATTTCAGCAAAACAATTTCTTTCAAAAATTGATTTCTAAGGTTAGGGACCACGGAATTCATTTCCGGGCATACGCCCGAGTCCCATATTTTCATGTGGACCTTCCGGGATCGTCGAAACACGTATTTGAGTCCGTTTACTCAAAATGTTGACTCAAGTCAACTAAAACCAAATTTTATAATTCTAAAAATTATTTTTTCTTATATATTAACATAAAAGCTTTCCGGTTTCACGCTCGTACTGTGCACACAAATAGAGGTAGTTAAAATTAATCTTTTTATGGCTAATAAGCCTAGAACGGAGTCTAAATTCATAAAATGACCCTTGGGTCATCACAATCTCCACCTCTAAAACAAACGTTCGTCCTCGAACGGACATATTAGATTATCTGAATTTGCAAACAAGTGTGATATTTACTCTGCATGTCTGACTCGGATTCCCAAGTAGCTGCCTCAACGGGCTGACCCTTCCACTGCACTCGAACTGAAGGATAGCTCTTAGACCTCAATTGATGAACCTACCAGTCCAAAATAGCTATCGGGTACCGGCTCCTCCTTATAAGTCAAGTCTTTGTCCCATTGGACATAGCTGAAATCTAACACGTAGGACGGGTCACCATGATATTTTCGGAGCATAATCACGTGGAATACCGGATGAAACTGAGGATAACCCTGGAGGCAACGCAAGTCTATAAGCCACATCCCCCACTTTGAAAGAGGATAACCCTGATATACCTAGGGCTCAACTTACCCTTCTTTCCAAACCTCATAACACCCTTCATGGGTGACACACGAAGCAATACTCTCTCTCCAACCATGAATGACATCACGAACCTTACGATCGGCATAACTCTTCTGCCTAGACTGAGCTGCACGAAGTCTCTCCCGAATATATAACGCAGCCAACCGCTCTGAAGTATAAGTACTTGCCACAAAATGAAATGTGTTGATTTAGTCATCATATCCACAACAACCCAAACTGCATCAAATTTCCTCTAAGTCCGTGGGAGTCCAACAACGAAGTCCATAGTGATACGCTCTCACTTCCACTCAGGAATCTCTATGTGCTGAAGCAAACCACCAGGTCTCTAATGTTCATACTTTACCTACTGACCATTTAAGAAACGAGCCATGTACGCCACAATGTCCTTTTCATCCTTCTCCACCAATAATGGAGTCTCAAAGCTTGGTACATTTTATTGCCCTGGGTGAATAGAATACTTAGAACTGTGAGCCTCCTCAAGGATCAACTCACGAAGGCCATCAACATTAGGCACACATAACCGACCATGTATCCTCAAAACACCATCATCTCCAACTATAACCTGCTTGGCATCACCGTGTCGAACTGTGTCCCTAAGAACAGCCAAATATGGGTCACCATCATGCCGCTTCCGGATATGCTCGATTAGAGAAGACCGGGCGACTGTACGCGCTAGAACACTGCTGGGGGAAATATCCAACCTTACGAACGGATTATCCAACGTCTGAATGTTTGAAGCTAACGACCTCTCACCAACATGAATATACTCAAGGCTGCCCATACTCACCGCCTCTATTTACTTGATAGTTGTTTATAGCAAATTACGAAATTATCAACAGCTTCACGTTAACAATAATCCCCTTTCAACCTTCACAATACTGATGATGAGGTGCGATTCATGAAGACCTCATAATTATATACCCGACTTAACGTGTCTCAATTAATGCCACATGGGCGTCACATACCTCGCATGTCAAAGCTCAATAATTCTGACACGGATTTGGAAACTTTTACACAGTTAATTAATTAGTTTATTTCTTTCTTTATTTATTTAATTATTATAAATATTACTTTTATTATCATTATTTATTCATTTACTATTATGATCATTATTATTTTATACATAAATTGTTGAATAAGCCTAACAGGCATGACTCCCTACCAGTACTATAGTTAAGTTTTAATTCACAAGGGAGACTTTAAACACAAGAATTTCTACCACAAGGATCCCATCCTTACATAACTTCCACCGCGGCTCGTAGCCCGATTTAAACATCTCAAATCATATTAAAACGCGAGGATCTCATCCTCAATTCTGAATCACAAGTGATATGCATATCGCCACCCAAAACCTTCTGTTTTCTTCCTTTAAATATTTTCCGTCAAACAAAATTACAACACGTCATGATAGACGCGGCTATCTCCATAGAATCTCTCAAAACAAGTATTCACATAAGTAGATTTTTGAGTTACGAAGCTCACCCGAGAGTGGAGCATATTAGAAGAATTTTATTAGATACGCATAACCGATTTAAGTTCATAAAATCGTCACTTTATAATAAGTAGAGATTGTTATTGTGATGGCACCGTTTGATATAACGACCTCAGCCATACCGTAGAAAATATATCAATTGCCTGGGTCTCCACCTCTAGGAATCTGACTTCCACCTTCGACATTCTGACCCCTTGTTTCTTTATTTGTCCATGTAAATTGAATTATAACTTCAATGGGGCACGTAGCCTGAGTGTTCTGATGAAATATGACTCTCCCAAGCCTAGGAAAATTTCTACCACTAGCCGAAATAAAGTATCAACCTGCCCTGAGTCGTCCAAAATTTTACAATCATATTTGAGTCCTTTAATGAGTCTGTGGACTTTCTTTCTGCCTAGATAAACCGAAGTAGGAGTGTGACGGGCTGACTTATCGAACCTGGTAGCATGTTCTAACACTGTCATATGACCTGACGCAACCGCTCAAACCTTATGCACCCCACATTATGGAGGGTCCGAGAAGCAAATTCTTTCAAAAGCATTTATGGGAACTAAGTCAAATAGTTGATGTTTCACTGGCTGGTCGTCCTCTTCGTGGGCTTGCCTCAACCACCAGCGACCAATTTCTCCTTTACCATGTTGTCTCAATATCGCTGAGCTACCCCACTTATTCATGTGCTCTTCGTCATTCCTTGGGGTGACTCTTATTATTATTGATGCACAATGACCCCACAAGTAAAGCTTTATACAGATAATTTTTGGCACGAACCATATAGTCTAGAAGCTTGTCAACCACCGTACTCCCTTTGGAGCACCCCAAAATCCGCAATCGTGACTTCCACGCTGAGTAAACCTTTTGTAGATCTAAAATTGTTTATATAACTCTTTTGGTACGGAGGTATAGGGTTATTAAGAAGACAAACACACCGCAATCCTTAGCTTTATCTCTTGCAAAAATCTCAGGCCTTATACCTTTCAAGCCAAAATCGATATAACACATGACCCCACAATCTATTCCTTGACAGTGGACTTCTCCACTTGGCACGAAGTCATAGGTCACAATGCCTGGCAATCCAAAATGTTAAATTTCACAGCTCATATAATTCAACCCCGTTGCTTCCAACTATTCCCTTGTTATACAGTACCGAAGTAACTATGAATCCTTCTAGGATATGGGCTAGTCCAAAATGCACCGACTGAGCTAGAACCTCCGCGTCTAGATCTATTTGAAATTGTACAATAGGTGCTGATGTTGGAGCTTTAGTCAGAGCTCTACTTCTGTCTCTTCCCCTAATTGTAGTCGACATTGGGGCTTCATCCCTTGTCCGGTTGTAGACATTTTGCGTGTTGTCGAGATTTGTGAAAGGACAATAATAGACAAGTTCAATCATCGATGGTAGAATAAATTCGCACGATGGAGTAGAAGAGAAATGAGATTGTTCCTAACTCAATAGCCTTTGAGAGATAAGTACAGACGTCTCCGTACCGATCCTTCAGACTCTACCAAGTTTGTCCGTTAATTGTGAGACCTAAGCAGCCTAGTGCTCTGATACCAACTTGGCACGACCCAAATTCCAAATCTCAGGGATCGTGATGGCGCCTAACACCACACTTGCTAGGCAAGCCAAAACNTTCCCAACAAAATAAAATAAAATGATAGCAATAGTCATTTAAATAGAACGAATCACAAACTAATTATGTAAACAACTCTAAGACTACCCCAGGGTCTGGTGTAACAATTTACGAACTTCTAAAAAATACTACAAATACTGGACTGAAAGAAATAGTGTAACTGTTCTGAATATACTAAAACAGTTTTATAAAAATAGGAGAAGACTCTCGGGATATGCGAACGCCGGCAGATATACCTCATGTCTACGAATAGATAGATGGATGTTCTAAAAATCTCTACTGTTGGCTAGTACCTGGATCTGCACAAAAGAGTGCAGAGTGTAGTATCAGTACAACCGACCCCATATACTGAGTAAGTGTCGAGCCTAACCTCGGCGAAGTAGTGACGAGGCTAAGGCGGGGCTTTAACGATAAACCTGTGATATTAATATATGTACGATAACACAATAAAATAATTATGCACGAACAAGAAAATATATCTGAGACAATAATTATAAAACAAGAAGAAAATCTAAACACATCAATTCAAATACTGCATCAATAATAAAATAACACAACCGCCTCTTTCAGGCCTCAACTATAACCAAATCCTCAAATTTCAATAGTTCTTCAAGCTTTATCTTTGAATAAAAGTAGCACCAAAATATGAAAATAGTACTATAAAATAGAAAGTTTCAAATCTTTGTCTTCCTAAAAACAAAACAGTAAAAATAGTCATTTAGCTTTTCAAAACTTTGATTCTCTTTTTCTTGAAAAAAAATCAGTAAAATATAAATGTAAATATCCTCCCTTATGACTGTCATATATTTATATTCTCCCTGTCCACCCTTATCGCAGTCGTATATATATATAATTATTTCTGTTGTCCGCCCTTATCACAGTCATATATATTTATTTCTCCTGTCCACCCTTATCGCAGTCATATATATTTATTCCTCCTGTCCACCCTTATCACAGTCATATTTATTTATTTATTTATTTCGACTTTCACGATTCAGGCCAAGCCTTTCACAATACTATTATTTCCCCAATTTCAAACAGAAGATCATATACCTCGTAAGATTTAACCAATAACATTTCACAATAAAACCAACCAGAATATAAGTAAACACCGTAACGCTGTCAATCTAGCTCAGTCTTTATATACTATGATAAACTCAAGAGAATAACCAACATCTTTAACACACTTACAACAACAATTGGAAATAACTCAATGAAACCCAATAAACACGCGAACCTCAACAATTATAAATAATAAACTGAATTTTTCTTATAACCTCATCAATAACCTCTCAACCATGAAACCAACAGGAATATCAAAATATATATATTTATTTCATAAAAACAATACCAAACCTCTCAACCATGTTTATATGACAAGGGAACCAGCTCAAACAACCAATACTCTTTCCAAATAGTCACAACGATAACTAACAACAATTCAACAAGGCCAAATAGTCATAGAAACAATAATGAACATGTATTAGTTAAAACAATGATCAAATAAGTGGGAACGGGAAAGGTGATCATGTTTAACAAACGATTTGGGTGGTGCATAGATACTCGTCACCACACCTATACACCACACCCATTCAATTCACGTAGGAAACAAGTGTGGAGTCCTATTGCCTCAAGCTAAAGTTAGGCCAAACACTTACCTCAATTCCGCAGGCCACTCATAGCTGAATTATTGCTTTTCTTTTTGAATTCACCTCTAAATTGCTCGAATCTAATCAAAATTAACTTAATATCATTAACTAATTCTAAAGGAACTAACTTTTTTGAAAAATATAATTTTTCCTAAGTTTTCTCAAAAAAGGTGAAAACCCGATCACGGGCCCGCTTGGTCTAAACTCGAGGTTCGGACCAAATTACGTTTACCCATTCACCCATGAACCCAAATATACAATTAATTTTGAAATCCGACTTCAATTCGAGGTAAAGATTCGATTTTTATAAAATTCCCTACTTCTATCCAAACCCTCAATTTTTACCATGAAAATTCTTAGTTTTTGATTTAAAAGTGATGAAAAACAATGGGTAATTGAAGGAGTAAAGTTTAGAATTGATTACCTATGACTTGGGGATGATATTTGGTGAAGAAATTCGTTCCTAGGGCTGTGGGGTTCGAAAATTTGAAGAAGAAGAAGTCTACCCGTTTTGTATTTATTTTTCTGCCAGCTATTCTGTCTCGTTTCTCATGTCAAACGATCCCTAAACTCGACTTTCTTGTGTCCAATGGATTCCTTGTGAAATTCTAATGAATTAGGCTTTTGAATCACTCAATTTGACCTTATAATGAAGGAGATATGTAGGTTTTAAGATTTGCAAATAGTGCAGGTTTTAATACGCATTCATGGGCAAATTCGTAATTAACCAGAAAAATCTGGGCAACCTTGGTAAAATGGCCATAAAATCCTCATACGATGTCCAAATTCGATGATTCTTTTTGCTACGAGTCCGTAATTACGATACGGATCTAATACTTCATTAAAAATATAAATCGAAGCTCATTTGTTCAATATGATATCATTTATGCTTGAAGAAACGACGTCGAAGCATAAGAAAGAACGAGCGCAACACAACCCAAATCTATTTGAAATTCACCCGAGCCCTCGGGGATCTAAATCAAATATGCACGCAAATCTAAAAGCATAATATGGACTTGCTCCTTCGATCAAATCATGAAAATAACATGTAAAACAACGAATTAAACCTCAAAACTCATTATTTTCCTCAAGAACACTTATAGTTCATAACTTTTCAACCGGATGTCCGAATCACGTCAAACGAACTCCGTATTTCACCAAATTTCACATGCAAGGCCTGAATATCATAACAAATCTGTACCGGCCTCCGGAACCAAAATACGGGCCTGATACCAATGACTTCAAACATTAATTCTTTTCATTATTTCATAAATATTTCAGCAAAATAATTTCTTTCAAAAATTGATTTCTAAGGCTTGGGACCACGGAATTCATTTCCGGGCATACGCCCGGGTCCCATATTTTACTGCGGACCTTCCGGGATTATCGGAACACGGATTTGAGTTCGTTTACTCAAAATGTTCACTCAAGTCAACTAAAACCAAATTTTGTAATTCTAAAAATTATTGTTTCCTATATTTTAACATAAAAGCTTTCTGGTTTCACGCTCGGACTGCGCACACAAATCGAGGTAGTTAAAATTAATCTTTTTATGGATAATAAGCCTAGAACGGAGTCTTAATTCATAAAATGACCCCTTGGGTGATCACAATAGCAAACACTCAGGAAGGAGAAGACTTACATGATGAGTTCCACTTTTCAGGGAACGGTTGAAATTTAAGGGGAATAAGATCTTCAATTTTCACCAGAACAAACCTCTTCTGCCAACCACGACCTCGATCTTCATGGATACTCGAGAATGGAGCTTTAGTTGCTTGATGAACAAGCTTAATAAGCCCCCCTCGAAAGATTTCAAGACTATAGAGATGACGCAGGTGGTCGAGTTACAATCCACTCGGACTGTAGGGAGTATATCTTTGGTGATGGAGGATATATACACCCAGACCCCTTCGCCTCGATCTTGCTTACTGGAGGCCTTCTACACTTTGAATTCATTTTCGATGGAACAACCCCCAGGAACAAAATTCTTCAAAGGAGGATCCGCCACAACCTCTGGAACAGATGCCTCTGCATTCGTGATCGGGTTGGAAGTCGAAGGGTCAGTTTGTTGAGGCGCGGACAAAGTTTTTGCCATTTGATTCTGGAAAATATGAAGATATGAATAAAAATATGAAGTTTTGAAGTTGGGGAAGAAGATATGAAGGTTTGAAGATTGGAAGATGAAGATATGAAGATTTGGAAAGCGACGTATGAAGATTTGAAGAGTTTAGAGTTATGTGGGGAATTTGAGGTTAAATCAAACAGCTTTGAAATCAAAATGTGAAAAAGGGGCCGGAGTTTTTATATAGGGAAAGAGTAATAATTGTGTGACGTTTTGCGTTCGAGGATAGTCAATCGGTGGCCGAAACCTGTTCGCAGTCTGAACGACGTGACTGATGGGACATTTCGCTAAACTGTCAACCCGGTTGTAACGTATGAATGAAGAAACCGAGGATAGATCATAGCTTTCTGTCGCTTCGATAAACCTACTCTTCAAAGAAAATGAGGGGACTATCTGTGTACGAGTAAAATCGGGGGCAATGCCTTCCCCGATTTCACGATGAAAGAACGAAGGGGAAGCACATACCGAGTATGACTTCTTGATCTCGGGAACTCCTCAGTGCTGAGACTCATGGAAAAATGAACGATGTATCTGAGATCAGACACGGCAAAGCAATTTACCCCTGGATCAAGTACGGCTCCTAGAACTCGGGAGACGAGATAGATGGCTATGTATGACGGATAGGGGAACGTAATATTCTCCCTCAAGCGGATTTTATGGCGTGAATTCCGTCGGAATTAATCATGGATCAACAATTTCTGGGAGAACCAGATTTTTACCTGTTTTTGACTTGTATTAGGGTTGAAATTCTCCTACAATATAAAGGAGAAATTTTTCTTTAGTCTGACACATTTTAATATGCAATTCAAGGCAATACAATTTTTTCTTTTGTCCTCTAGCTACTATTCAAAGCATAGGTTGTTTGTCCTTCTTTTTACTCACAAATCGAGCTTGTGTCGAGGATCCGTACAAGGACGAAACTCATTGTCTAATCTAAGAACATGATTGGTCATCATATTGCACTTGGTTTGATCGTTTATTTTGTATTTATTTCATCTATTTGTTATTCTAATTAATACATATTGAATTAAACCAAGTATCATTTAAACCACGTACAAATTTAATTGTTGCCTGTTTTTGGGGTAAACAATCATGTTATCTACACTTTATTTTTAATTCTTGATTTGTGCTTGTCATCCTAGCGTAAGGGCCATTCTAATATTCTCTATATCATTCCAATTTTATCGGATGTCGCGAAGGGACGAGGAAACACACTCAACAGCTTATGCTTTCAATTCCAAAACCAATTAGATCAAAAAAAAAATTAGCTCAATGATGGGCTACTTAATCTGAAAGCACTAGCAATTAGGAGGAGGAGGAGGAAGAAGAAGAAGAAGAAGAAGAAGAAGAAGAAGAAGAAGAAGAAGAAGAAGAAGAAGAGGAGGAGGAGGAGGAGGAGGAGGAGGAAGAAGAAGAGTAGGAGGAAGAATACGAAGAAGAGGATGAGGAAGATGAAGAAGAAGAAGAGGAGGAGGAGGAAGATGAAGAAGAAGAGGAGGAGGAGATGGAGGAGGAAGAAGAAGAAGAAGAATAGGAGGAGGGGGGAGGAGGAGGAGGAGGAGGAGGAGGAGGAGGAAGAAGAAGAGTAGGAGGAAGAATACGAAGAAGAGGATGAGGAAGATGAAGAAGAAGAAGAGGAGGAGGAGGAAGATGAAGAAGAAGAGGAGGAGGAGATGGAGGAGGAAGAAGAAGAAGAAGAATAGGAGGAGGGGGGAGGAGGAGGAGGAGGAGGAGGAGGAGGAGGAAGAAGAAGAGGAAGAAGAAGAAGAAGAGGAGGAGGGGGAGGAGGAGGAGGGGTAGGAGGAAGAATAAGAAGGAGAAGAAGAAGAAGAAGAAGAAGAAGAAGAAGAAGAAGAAGAAGAAGAAGAAGAAGAAGAAGCGTAAGAAGAAGAAGAAGAAGAAAAAGGAGGAGGAGGGGGATAAGGAGGAGGAGGAGAAGAAGAAGAAGAAGAAGAAGAAGAAGAAGAAGAAGAAGAGGAGGAGGAGGAGGAAGAATAAGCGGAGAGTTATAGACAACATTATTTTACCTGAAGTTTGCGAATATTGATTATAGGGAGAAGGAGAAGAAGAAGAACAGGAAGAAGACGAAGCGGAGAAGTTATAGACAACATTATTTTACCTGAAGTTTGCCAATATTGATTATAGGTTAAACAATTTGGAAAAAGACTTCTAATTTTTAAATTTTTTGTTGAATTAAATACCATCATATAACTGTGGCATTAAATGTGATTTTACAATAATTTGGAGACCAATCGGATTTCTCAAGGAGTTCCATAAGCTACAATATAAACAAGACAACATAGCCCTTGGACGGCTTTAACTGTGCAATAAATTAAGTGAATATCAATCCACTTTGTCTTTAGTCCTTACTCCGTACTAAAAGATTAATCACTATCGTCACATTTCATTCAAGAAACAAATTATAGTGTACATAAGCTTTCACAAAGGGTTGGAGTATAAGTCCTGGTTCGTTAGTATTGGCATATGTAAAGTTGACTGTGTATATATAGATGCACAGCCCATATCCCACTGTACAAAAGTAATTTGTAATTTATAGTTAGTTGGTTATTAGTGTTTTTAGTGCATGTGTTAGTTTGTTGTATAATACATGTATATAAATACATAGATGCTGAATAATATTACTGAGATATCATTTCCTTTCTCTGAAATTATTCTCCTCTTCTCTCTAGAAACTTCCACCATTGTTGCTCAATCGAGCATCTCAACTGTGAAGCAAGTTTTTTCATGGTATCAGAGCGGGGAGATATTGGAATCTCACACAATCTAATCTATGATTTGATTAGTTTTCTGTTTTGTTTGTTCTCAGTAACTTTGAATCTTGTTCTCTTTAACAATGGGTGATACGTCCTCGTTAGCGGAAGAAACAGTGATCGACCACACTCATCCTCTGTATAGATGGACACTCTTAGTTCAGTAATTGTTCCAGTTAAGCACACATGATAAGAGAATTATGATCTATGAAGCAGGTCAATACGGATTGCACTTATGGGTAAGAAGAAGTTAGGATTAGGTCACTGGAAAATGTAAGGGAGACTCGTACACAGGTGAATATACGATTGTCCTTTCATGGATAATGAACAATGTTTCGGCAGAACTCCTTGGTGGAATTGTCTATCATCATATGCTTACCTTGTTTGGGAAGACCTGCGATAGAGATTTGACAAAGTCAATCGAGCGCGAATGTTTCGATTACACAGGGAAATTGCGACCTTATCACAAAGAACTAACTCTGCTTCGGTATATTTTTCACAATTAAAGGAACTTTGGCATGAATATATGTATTGGAACATTTTTTTTTTACTGTGGCTATTTAAATTCAATGGAACAGGGGGAACAAATGCATCAACAAAGAGTTGTGCAATTTCTGAGTAGGCCCAATAATTCCTATGATCAATCAAGGCGACTGTTTCTTATGAAGACTAATGCGCCTAATTTTGATCAAGCTTATGTGATGATAATTCAAGATGAAAGCCAACAATCTGTTAGAGATATTGTTCTATCTCATAAAATGGATCGTATGGCTATGAAGCTGGAAGAGTCCAAGGATTTAAAGGAAAGAAACAATTTCTTTAATGTGAACAATGTGGGATGAAGGGTCACACAAAAGAAAATTGTTATAAAATCATTGGTTATCCCATGGATTTCAAGCCTAAAAAGAAATTTGGAGCAAGAAGCTCGGATGGCTGGAGAAGAGAACCTCTTGCAACAGTCAACGGTGTCAAATGATCTTATTCATTGCAGTGAGCTAGAACTAACTAGGGAACATCTTGACACAAAGACCACTAATTGTTTACCAATGAGAAATATAAGCAAATTTTGGAACTGTTGAACAACGAACCAGGAGAGAAATAAGCCAATTGTACAAAAGAGAATCATGTCAACTTTGCAGGTATTGTTACTTGCTTGATGTCTGAGCATACACCAAAGGAATGGATCATAGTTTCCGGTGCTACTCATCATATTGTTTCTAGATTAAAAATATTATAAGGTTGTGATGATGTAGGGACATCTAGGACTAATAAAGTGCACCTACCAACATGGGAAGTAGCTGATATCACACATGTTGGTAATGTGAACTTTTCTTGATTTATGTGTATTTCAGGATCATTACAGTGGCAGGGTGAAGGGGATTGATATAGAGAGAGATAGAGAGAGAGAGAGAGAGAGAGAGAGAGAGAGAGAGAGAGAGAGAGAGAGATGAGGCTTATACATTCTTAAGGAGAATTGAGATGCAAAGAGAGTTTCTAGAATAAGAGTTGTTACAGTAAGCAATTACAGTGAAGAAGACAATCTATGGCAGAGGAGGTTGGGCTACCCACAGTTACAATAATAAAGCATATAGCAGACTTAAGGAATAAAGTTAGTAGTACTATACAAAATTATTTCCGTGTATGCCCATTGGCAAAGCAGTCTAGATTACAATTTCCAATCAGTAGTTCTAGAGCTGATTTGCCATTCAATCTTGTACATCTAGACCTTTGGGGACCCTATAAAATGACTACGTTAATAGAATGCATTACTTCTTAACTGTAATTGATGAAAATACTAGATAAACATGGATTGATCTTCTACAATTAAAGTCTGAAGTTATAGTTGTCTTAAAGCATATTTTTGCCATGGTTAAAAATCAGTTTGGAACTATGATTAAGTTGATAAGATCAGGCAATGGAACAAACTTCTTTAACTCTCAATGTAATACATTTTTACATGATTTTGAGATAATACATCAACGAATTTTCCCATATACTCCACAACAGATCGGAGTTTATGGAAAGGAAGCACAAACATATCATAGGTGTGGCGATGGACTTAAAGTTTCAGACTACTATTCCCATAAGGTAATGGGTATGTGTGTGCAAGCAGCAGTCTATTTGATAAATAGGCTAGCTTCTAGAGTTTTGAATGGTAAGGTTCCCTATGAGATGTTTTATCAGAAGAAGTCAACTCTTGGACACATCAGAGTTCTAGGCTGTTTGTGTTATGCTACAAGGTTGGTCAAAGAAGACAAGTTTGCACAAAGGGCCAATGCAACAGTACTTCTTGATTTATCAGAGATTCGGAAAGGTTTCATATTATTGGATTTGTCTTCTAATCTATTTTTTATAAGTAGGGATGTGGTGTTCAAAGAGACGATCTTCCCTTTCAAACAAAAGATTTCTACAGAGATGATACCTCCAAGTGTTATGCCAATGCATTTATATGTTGATAATCCCTTGACACCAGTAGAGACAACACACACAATAGATATGCAGCAAGTTCAAGTACCTACACCTGCAGATACAGAAGAACATCCATTCATTATGATCATGAACAAGATGATATAAATGAGGGATTGGGGCATGAGCAAGGTGTTGAAGATGAAGAGTTGGAGAAATATCTAGATCAAGTTCCTACAGCATATACTAGCTTTATTGTTGTTGATGAAAGAAGAAAAACAACTAGAGAATCAAAACAACTTATTTAGATTAAGATTATGTTACTGTAACGACCCGAATGCTCGTTTTGAGCTCTAGCGAGTCATTCAGCGATTTGAGGCCTTGAGAGATTCACTTCAGGTATTATGACTTGCACGTGTGGTCGGAAATGAATTTTGGGAAGTTCGAAGTTGATTCAGATGGAAAATTCTAATATCAGAAGCTTTAAGTTGGAGGAATTGACTAAAGTTTGACTTTTGAGTAAACGACCTTGAAATCGGGATTGGAAAGTTCCAACATGTTCGGATCGGGGTTTGGATGACCCGGAAGCATTTAAACGCCTATTGTAGAAAGTTGGCATTTTGGAAGAATTTCATGAATTTGGGTTGAAGTGTATTTCAGTGTTATGGATGTCTATTTGGGATTCCGAGCCTTGGAATAGCTTCATATGGTGATTCAGGTCTTAGGAGCGTGTCCAGATGTGGATTCGGAGGTCTGTAGGTCATTTCAGGGTCGTTTGGCGAAAGTTGAAAGCTTAAGGTTTTTGAAAGTTTGACCTGGAGTGGACTTTTTGATATTGGGATCGGATTTCGATTCCGAAAGTGGGAGTAGGTCCATAATGTCAATTATGACTTGTGTGCAAAATTTATGGTCAATCGGAATTGATTTGATAGGCTTCGGCATCGAACGTAGAAGTTGGAATTTCTTATTTTCATTGGGCTTGAATTGGGGTGTGATTCGTATTTTTAGCATTTTTGATGTGATTTGAGGCCTCGAATAAGTCCGTGATTTGTTTGGAGACTTGTTGGTATGTTCGGACGGAGTCTCGAGGGGCTTGGGTGAGTTTCGGGGTGGTTTTGGACCATTTCTAGGCCATTTATAGTTGCTGGGTTTTTGCTATAGCAGTGTGCTATGTGATAGCAGGAAATTGGCCGCGATCGCACTGAGTAAAATGGGAGAAATTGGCCAGTGATACGCGGTCGCAGAAGACCTTTCGCGATCGCGTAGAGGAAACTTTCTGCAGCACTGACCCAACTTTGGACGCTTATATATCTCAATCTATAAGGAATTTGGAAATGATCCAAAAATAAAAGTTGTACTTTATGTCTACATTTCAGAAAATTAAACCATTTGGCATTTGGAGTTGTGTACAAAAAGTTAAGGTTGGTACACTACACGCTGGTAGAGAAGATGTTTGGAAATTGCGAAAAAGAAATTTGTGTTGCATAGGGCTGACTTTGGCAGCTTATATCTCAATATCTATAAGGAATTAGGAGATGACCAAAACACAAACGTTGTAGATCATGGTGTCTAGTTTTTAGAAACTTAAACCATTTGTTATTAGGAGTTTTGTACAATACGATATGACCATTATACTAGAGGCTGTCCAAAAGAGTTGGAGAAGGTTGTTGGGAAAAAATTATTCTTCGCGATCGCGGGGGAATGGAAGCGATCGGATACAGTAAAAAAATGTTGGAAACCTTTTTGGCTTTGCGATCGCGGTAATTTGGCCGCGATAGCATAGGGTAAATGACTAGGAGCAGATTTAAAGTCTGAAAATACAATTTCCATTTTTAACGATTTGGAGCACGGGAAAGGGCAATATTTGAGGGATTTTCAAGGGAAAACATTGGGGTAAGTGTTCCTTATCCTATATTGATTATATTTCGTGATTTCATACTTAATTACATCATGAATCCATGAATTAATGGAGGAAAATTCAATTTTCTGTAAAATCTTCCAAAAATGTAAAATGAAGATTTGAAAGGCACTGCGTTGTCGGAATTTAATAATATTTGTATGGTTAGACTCGTTTCAAAATGGGTTTTCGGATTTCGCGAGTTTTTCCGAGATTCGAGAAGTGGGTCCCACTATCAAATTTTGAGATGAATTTCAAATTTTTATTCGGAATATTTGTAATTTCATATGGAATTAATTCCTACGATTCGTGTTGAATTGTTTGTGACTAGATTTGAATCTTTCAGAAACCAATTCGCGAGGAAAAGGTTTATTGCAATCTTGAAATTGGTAGCGAAAGGACGTAAGTCTCATGTCTAAATCTGTGAGGGAGAAACTACACCTAGGGGTTGTAATTGATGTTTGCTTCTTGTTACGGAGGCTACATACGCACAAGGTGATGAGAGTCCGTATGTATCTACATTCATGTTATTGTCCAGGTAGACTTAGGTTCACGCCATGCTATAACTGTACTATTTGAGTTATCTCTTGCCTATTAAATTCTTTTACTTCACATTACTACTTGAGACTAGACGTGCGTAGAGTGATAGACTTGCTATTGTAGAGTGACGAGTTTCATGATTAGCCGTGGAATAATTGTACTCATCTTACGAATTTCTCCCCTGTTAAGCGTTCTCGTAGAAAGGTTTCCTCAAAGCTCCTTATAACTAACATGTCCCTTCGTGGGTGGGGTCAAGGACCCGCCAAAGTTTCTTATTCTAATGGGATCAGGCCGTTTGCCTCGGCAGGATAGATACATCTGTGATTCGTGTCATTCGACCCTCAACAATGCACAGATTATCATGTGATCGGGTTGTTTGCCTCGACAGTATTATATATGTATCTATGGTTCATGTTGTTCGACCCTCGACAGTGCACAGATTTGATGGGATCGGGTTGTATGACTCAACATTTCTATAAATACTCTCATGGAATCGTGCGTGATATTTGACAAGAAATCAATGTATCTATGAGTCTTCCTGATTTGAAATATGACGACCTATCTAATGAGATCCATTATATATATGCTCCAGTTAAGGAGGAAATTGCTAATTGAGAGCTTGAGTTTATTGTAGAGGGGAGGATTGTACCACGTACTTATATTTGTTCATTTTGTTTATTTACTCCCCCATATCTATTTACTTCTTATTGTATCTGTCTTATTGGACCTCTAGTAAGTGTTGATGTCGAACCCTCATCACTACTTCTCTAGGGTTAGGCTAGATACTTACTGGGTACACGTTGTTTTACGTACACATGCTACACTTACTGCACATTTTTGTATAGGTACATATACGTCAGGTTGTCTGCTGGGCGCAGAGGCGCGAATGTTACGGGGACTTACCATAAGCTGCATTTCATGTCATGATCCGTAGCCTGCAGAGTCTCCATCAACGTTATTTTTGTTCTCCTGTCTAATTTGTATTCCAAAAAAATGTTGTATCTTATTATATTTCATAGTTAGTGCTCATGCACTCGTGACACCGGGTTTTGGGGGTGCTTATGGGCTGTTATTTATTGTAGTTGTGAAAACATTACCATTTACCTCGTAAATTTTTATTCCTTACTATGTAATTGATGAAAATTTGATTTAAAAAAACACTAAAATAAGTAATTAAGTTAACCATTCATTGTTGGCTTGCCTGGCAGCGGTGTTAGGCACCATCATGACCTTTAGTGGATTTTGTGTCGTGACAGCGTGGTATCAATGCATTAGGTTCACTTGGGTCTCACGAGTCATGAGTAAGTCTAGTAGAGTCTTGCGGATCAGTACGGAGATGTTTGTACTTATCTTCGAGAGGCTACATGGTTGTTTGGAGCACTTCCCTTCTTGATTCCTCATCGTGCGATTTGGTTCCTTCAAGGCTTATGCCTTTATTTCCTTCATACTCATTCTTATACGATGTTGAGAGCTCGTGTCAATTGGGCACCGAGGAGTTGCAGTGGTACTACAGACGTGGAGCGGGATGTTTCTCCGTGCGCATTCGAGCAAGTTATTATCGTCTTTTTGCAGAAGCATGTTTTGTCATTTCATCTAAGTAGCTATATTTCAGATGGGTTTGAGGCTACGCACAGGTTTCTGTGATGTTCATAAGTTATTATCTCACGGTATTGATGTAATGGTAGGGTGATCATTAATGTGCCGATGCAGTGAATGACTTGAAAGGAGAATTTCTTAGCGCATGATATAGAGGTTCAGTGTTTAATTCCAGCAAAGGAAAGTCAATCGTACTATGAATGTTCAAGTTTGGGTTGATGGAGTAACGAGACTTGATATTTTTTAGCGTGGTAGAGTTCTCAATTGTGATGTGGTATCATCGTCCTTGATAAACGCGTTAAGGTTCGCTAGTGTTATGGTCTTCTTCAGTTTGCCTTCGGGGCAGGGTATTTTGAAATGGTCCCTGAGAAGTGGTTGTCAGAGATAACGGAGTGTAGCGATTTCGGAATTGAATTGGTATTTCTAATGTTGATGGCTCAAGAAGGATGATCTTCTAGGAGGTTTAGAGTTAGTAGAAATTTATTACTTCAAGTGCAATAGAGATGGATTCGGATTTTGAGGCAACAAATGGGCAGCGAAGGATGAGAAAGGATAGGTAAGAGGTGTCTTGCGGCGATTAAATTTCTAGAAGGTCAAGTATGAAAAACGAAAGCTGAGAATTTGCTTAAAGGAGATGTTTTAACCAAAGTGGGAGAGTGGCGGAGTAGCACATGGTTTCTGTGGTAGCATAGCCACACGCCTGGAGGAAAGTTTACAGCAATTTGGGAATTCATGGTGGACAATGACTAGGTCCACGGATTTTATTTTGATGCAACATGACTTCGAGTTTGGAATGTATTGTTGGACTTTAAATTGATTTCAATGGGGTAGAAGGAATCTTGGTGGGTTCTAGGGTTATTCAAGTGCAACTTCAAGCTAAGTGGGGGGGAGCCCCACCGTCTACGATTGAATCGCGTGGTTGTTTGCTTGTGCGGTTTCTGGTTATCAGTGTATTGGTGGGGTATCATGAATAAGGAAACAAAACA
Organism: Nicotiana undulata; assembly: GCA_005239495.1. Lineage (NCBI taxonomy): Eukaryota > Viridiplantae > Streptophyta > Magnoliopsida > Solanales > Solanaceae > Nicotiana > Nicotiana undulata. Next base: position 15,515 of record ML263450.1, on the reverse strand, counting down.
TCAGTGGTAATTTGAGCAAAGGAATTGAAGACTGTGTGTTATATTTTGCCTTATCTATTCATGTTTAAGTTTTGGAAATACTCAGAGTTTATGCTTCTTGTGGGGGTTATGTGCAAGGAAAGGAATTCGGTCGGTTGCTTCTTTGAGAGGGTGTTCATATGCTAGCAGGGACTTGGAGTTTGATTATATTCGGGAACAAGTCAGAGTGGGTGACTCTCAACAATGGTCCTAGTGGGTTCAAAAGTTAAAGTGTGGTGCCTAAGGGTTTCGAGTTCGTGGCATGGTTAAGTATCGAGCTTTTGCAGTGGATTATGAAAGGAGCTTTGAGTGTTCTATGTTATCATCGGTATGCAGTGTAGAATTGGAAGAATGGGAGAAAATAACTTCGAATTCATAGAGGAATTATCAGAATGGGTGTTTCAGTTGAAGATGCGAATGTGCGCACAAGGAGGGGATGAGATGGTTCATGGGTTTTGAGACAGTGTGGTCTCCTGAAATGGGGTCACTCAGGATGAGTGCGGATTGAGTTTTTTATATTTTGAATGGAGCTATTATTATTTCTAAGGAAAGTCCAGAGTAAATTGGAAGAAGTTGGGTCGGTTAGTAATGGTTGAATCAGAATGATTGTGGCACTGATCAGCTTCTTCAGCGTGAAGTTATACATGTAGTTTGTGGTTGTACACTTGGGCTTGAGCGCCACCACCACTTGGTTGATTTGGGAGGTATTTGATTCGGATGGCATGTTATGTGTAGATGGATCCCGGAAGAGTTATTGTGGTTTAGACCACTGCTTGAGGATAATATTTTCTGTAGTTATAGGAATTCAGTCGCGTGTTGCAATGGTTCTCCTGAAATGAGTTAAGTGAAAGTTTTCTATATGATGAAGTGTTTATTCTATTAGTGGTTCAATTGTTATGATGGAATTCTAGTACTCTCGCGTATTGGCATGTTAGATGCAGTGATAGGCATGGGAATTCAAAGTTGAGGATCAAGGTTGCAGTTTAGGGTTGACAAGAATGTCACGAGCTCGGATGAACATGAAAGAATTCAGATGTTTAGAGTAAGCTGGTATTGTCTTAGCGTCACCTGAGAACAGTGTCTTGTGTAAGAGGCTTTGTGTACCGATATGTGGATTCTCGATTCGCTTTTCAGCATTGTATGGTCGGTGGTATCCCATGGGAAGATTGTATAAGTGTGAAATGTATTCACTTGATTGATTAAATATTGAAACCAAGTATGGGGATTATGGTACTATGTAATGTGAGAGAGTTTATATCTGAGGGGCATTCTACTCCTTGGTCTATGGACCGTGTGAGTTTATTCCAAATTTGACGGTTGTTCTTATGTGTCACGGAAAAGGGTTATTATGGATCCTTGAAAGATTATTAGCCTAGTACGGTACGACCAGAATTGGCTTGAGGTCCGTTGATGAGTCTAAATGTGGATGTGTGCGTCATATGAAATCTTGGTCAATGTTTAAGGTGGCTTGTTGCCAAGCATCTTGTACTGGGTGAGATGAGATTTTTGGGCCTGAAATCTGTGCAATCAGATTTATATAAGGTATATTAAAGAGCAAATATCTTTATTCGATTCAGAATGAGTTAATGGTCCTTAACAGGAGGAGAGGCTCCATTATTGTTGATTCGACAGATGATTATGAGTTTCTACAGATCTCTTCCGTCGAGGCAGTAGTGCGAGAGCTGAAACAGGGCTTATATATGTTATGAGGCATATTAAGGGCTTTGGGTCAGTGGAAATTTCAGATGTTGTGCTTGGGGAAGAATGCCTTGGGCAAATAAGTCATGGGGTGCATGGTGTGATTTCAGCGAAGGAGCATGGTCACGCTGGGTTCACTGTCTGGTGATTGATATGGTGTTCGTGTGTGAGAATCCAATATCATGAAGAATTCCGGTTGTTGGAATTTGGTTCTAAATCTGGCTAGCTAAGGTAGCGGGAAGGACCTTCAGTCTAGCTCGATCTAATGTGCCCAACTAGGTTGCGGTGGCACCGGTAGGTGCACGAGGTGTTAAACAGTGATTTTTGATAACTCCATAGCAGTTCTTAGCACGTTCGAAGACGAACGTACGTTTAAGTGGGAGACAATGTAACGACCCGACCAGTCCTTTTGAGCTCTAGTGCATCATTCAGCGGTTTGAGGCCTTGATTAGCTTCACTTCAGATATTACGACTTGCACGTGTGTTCCGAATTAAATTTCGCGAAGTTCGGAATTGATTCAGATGGAAAATTCTAATCTCTGGTGCTTTAAGTTGGAGGAATTGACTAAGGTTTGACTTTTGAGTAAAAGACCTCGGAATCAGGATTTGAAAGTTCCAATAGGTTCATATGATGATTTTGGACTTGGGTGCATGTCAGGATCGGGTTTTGGATGACCCAGAAGCATTTCGGCGCCTATTGTGGAAGTTGGCATTTTGGAAGAATTTCATGAATTTGGGTTGAAGTGTATTTGAGTGTTATGGATGTCCGTTTGGGATTCCGAGCCGGGGATTAGCTCTGTATGGTGATTCTTGTTTTAGGAGTGCATCCAGGTGTGGATTTGGAGGTCCGTATGTCATTTCAGGGTCATTTGGAGAAACTTGGAAGTTGAAGGTTTCTTAAAGTTTGACCAGGAGTGGACTTTTTGATATCGGGGTCGGATTTCCGATTCCCGAAGTGGGAGTAGGCCCGTAGGCTTCGGCATCTAATGTAGAATCTGGAATTGGGGTCTGAGTCGTGTTTTTAGCATTGTTTGATATGATTTGAGGCCTCGACTAAATCCGTGATATGTTTTGAGACTTGTTGGTATGTTTGGACGGGGTCCCGATAGGATCGGGTGAGTTTCGGGGTGGATTTGGACCATTTCTAGGCCATTTTCAGCTGCTGGTTTTTGGCTAGAGCAGTGTGTTATGCGATCGCGGTGAATTGGCCGCGATCGCGATGAGTAAAATGGGAGAAATTGGCCAGTGATTCAAGATCGCGTAAAGGAAACTTTATGATGTACTGACCCGACTTTGGAGACTTATATCTCGCAATCTATAGGAAATTTGGAGATGCTCCAAAAATAAAAATTGTAGATCTTTGTGTCTAGTGTTCATAAAATCAAACCATTTGGCATTTGGAGTTATGTACAAAAATGTATGACTGGTACACTACAGGCTGCCCGGAAAGAAGCTTAGAAATTACGAAGAAGAAATTGGTGCTACACAGGGATGACTTTGGTAGCTTATATCTCGAAATATATAAGGAATTGGAGATGACTGAAATAGGAAAGTTGTAGATATTGAGGTCTAGTTTTTAGCAAATTAAACCATTTGTCCTTCGAAGTTTTGTACAAAATGTTATGGTCAATATACTATAGGTTGTCCAAAAGAGTTGGAGAAGGTTGTTGGGAAAATTTTGTTCTTCATGATCGCAGGGGAATGGAAGTGATTACAAAATGCTGGAAATATTTTCGTTCCACGATCGCGGGAGTTTGGCCATGGTAGCATAGGGTAAATGACTGGGCAACAGATTTAAGTTCTGAAAATCCCATTTTCCATTTTTAATGATTTGGAGCTCGGAAAGGGTGATTTCTTAGAGATTTTCAAGGGAAAACATTGGTGTAAGTGTTCCTTCTCCTATATTGATTATATTTCATGATTCCATACTTAGTTACATCATGAATCCGTGAATTAATGGAAGAAAATTCAGATTTTTATAAATCTTCGAAAAATATAAAATGAAGATTTGAAAGGAAATTCGATGTCGGAATTTGATAGTTTTTTTTATGGTTGGAGTCGTCTCAGAATGGGTGTTCGGATTTCTTGATTTTTCTGAGATTCGAGACGTGGGTTCCACTATTGAATTTTGAGATGAATTTCGGATTTTTATTCGAAATATTAGTAATTTCATATGGAATTAAATCCTACGATCCGTCTTGAGTATATTGAATTGTTTGTGACAAGATTTGAAGCTTTCGGACACCAATTTGTGAGGCAAATGTTTATTGGAATCTTGAATTTGGTTGCAAAGCGAGGTAAGTCTCCTTTCTAACTCTGTTAGAGGGAAACTACCCCTATGTGTTGTAATTGGTATTTGCTACTTGTTGTGGGGGCTATGTACGCACGAGGTGACGAGAGTCCGTACGTAGCTACATTCATGTTATTGTCCGGGAGACTTAGGTTCATGCCATGTTATAACTGTATTATTTGAATTATCTCTTTCCTATTAAGTTCTTTTACTTCACATTACTACTTGAGACTAGACGTGCGTAGAGTGATAGACTTGTTATTGTAGAGATTTGACGAGTTTCATGATTAGCCGCGGAATAATTGTACTCCTCTTACGAATTTCTCCCGCGTTATGTGTTCTCATCGAAAGGTTTCCTCAAAGCTTATTATAACTCACATGTCCCTTCGTGAGTGGGGTCTAGGACCCGTCAAAGTTTCTTATTCTAATGGGATCGAGCCGTTCGCCTCGGCAGGATAGATATATACATGGTTCGTGTCGTTCGACCCTCGACAGTGCACAGATTATGATAGGATCAGGTCGTTCGCCTTGGAAGGATTATGTACTACACTCTCATGGGAGCGGGTCGTTCACCTCGGCAATATAATAGGTATTTCTATGGTTCGTGTCATTCGACCCTCGGCAGTGCACAAATTATGATGGGATCGGGTCGTACGCCTCGGCATTTCTATAAAATACTCTCACTCAATCGTGTGTAATATTTGACAAGAAGTCAATGTATCTATGAGTCTTCCTGATTTGAATTATGACGAACTATCTGGTGAGATCCATTATATATATGCTCCAGTTGAGGAGGAAATTGCTAATTGAGAGCTTGAGTTTATTGTAGAGAGGAGGATTGTATCGCGTACTTATATGTGTTCATTTTGTTTATCTACTCCCCCATATCTGTTTAATTCTTATTGTATATGTATTATTGGACCACTAGTAAGTGTGGATGTCAACCTCTCGTCATTACTTCTCTGGGGTTAGGATAGATACTTACCGGGTACGTATTGATTTATGTACTCATGCTACACTTGATGCACATTTTTGTGTAGGTACATATACATCAAGTGGTCTACTGGGCGCAGAGGCGTGGATGTTGCGAGGACTTACCGTGAGCTGTATTTTATGTCACGATCCGTAGCCTGCAGAGTCTCCATCAACGTTATTTTTGTTCTCCTGTCTAATTTTGTATTCCAGAGAGATGTTGTATCTTATTATATTTCATAGTTGGTGCTCATGCACTCGTGACACCGGGTTTTGAGGGTGCTTATGGGTTGTTCTTTATTGTAGTTGTGAAAACATTACCATTTACCTTGTGAAATTTTTTTTCCTTGCTATGTAATTGATGAAAATTTGATTTTAAAAAACACTAAAATTAGTAATTAAGTTAACCATTCACCGTTGGCTTTCCTGACAGCGGTGTTAGGCACCATCACGACCTTTAGTGTATTTTGGGTCGTGAAAGTTACACATCCTCCAAAGGCACATTTCCTTTATCCCATATCAGATTACCTATCTTATGCAAACACCTCAATGGAATATCAGTGCTATCTTACTAAGTTCTCATCACTTGTTGAACCACAAACCTTCAAGGAAGCTATTAAAGATGCTAGATGGATTGAAGCTATGAAGCAGGAAATCAAAGCATTAGAGGGAAACAAAACATGGGAAGTAGTGGATCTACCTACTCGAAAGACCACCAAAGGATCAAAATAGGTATACAAAATCAAGTTCAAGGCAATCGGGGAAGTTGAGTGATTTAAGGCAAGGCTAGTAGCAAAGAGGTACAGTCAAAGAGGGGTTAGACTATCATGAGAGCTTCTCACCTGTGGCAAAAATGGTCACAGTAAGGTCTGTTATAGCACTGGCAGCCTCAAAAGGTTGAGAGTTGCTTCATATGGATGTGTATAATGCTTTTTTGCAAGGAGATTTGTATGAAGAAGTCTGTATGCAAACAACATAAGGATTTAGAAGTTAGGGCGAGAGGAAAGTGCGCAAACTTATCAAATCATTATACGGGCTTAAACTAGCCTCTAGGTTGTGGAATATTACGTTGATTGGGGCTTTGACGGATGCAGGTTTTGTTCAAAGCACGCATGACTACTCTCTATTCACCATGAAGAGAGGTGGATACATTGTGATTATTCTGTTTTACGTGGATGATTTGCTCATAACAAGGAGCAATTGTTAGTCGATAGACACAACCAAGAAAATATTGCAGCAGAAATTTAAAGTGAAGGATCTCGGATTGAAATATTTTTTGGGGATAGAGATCATGAGGTCCAAGGATGTTCTACTATTGAATAAAATGAAATGTGTCTTACAATTGATCTCAGAGAGGAACTAAGTGGAGGAAAAACTGCAACTACACTTCTGGAAACAAACAAAAGGCTCGCAACCCTAAAATATGATGAAACAATGAAGACAGAATAATAAACAATTGACATAAAAATTGTTGTATGTGACGATGATAAGGCCTGGCATTAGCTACACTATTCAAACCATAAGTTAATTCATGTAATGCCCAAAGCTTTCACACTAGGATGCTGCTATTAAAGTAGTTAGATACTTGAACGGAGCACCAGGGCAAGGGATTCTTTTGAGATCAGAACGATCTCGGGGACTGACTTGTTGGTGTGACTCCAACTGGGCAGCGTGTCCTAATAATAGAAGGTCGGTAACTGGATATATAATTGAGTGTGGAGACTCATTGATATCCTTAAAATCTAAGAAACAATAGACTATCTTGAGGAGCTCCGCAGAAGCTGAATATAGGAGCATGGCGCCGGTGTGGCAAAAATCACTTGGTTTGCTTGGTTTGTTTCAAGAGCTACGAGTACCAATTTTACAACCCGTGACAGTCCTCAGCGACAGTAAGGCTGAGGACTTTTAGGAGTTGACTGGAAACAGATAATAATCGCCATAAATATGTACATATCACCAATGATATATGTCATGTGACTAACCTATTATTAACATTCCATGACAAGTAGGGATGTCAATTTTAACCTAAAATTGTATAATCCATTTCAACCACTTTGTTCAACTTTGGCTAGAATGATTAAATAGGCGACATACTAATCGATTAAAATAAATGTGATCAAAATCAACGCAACGAAAAAGTTAGGTCAATTAACTTACATCAGTAACTTAAATCAACATCTAATAGTTTTGTTAAAAGGCACGAAATAAAATGTTTTCGAGTAATTTAAGTTATATGTGCTACTTTGTTGTACAATACATCAATTTTAGCAATTTAATTGTATACCTATATATTTAAGAAACAAAAATAAGTAAGTAGAAAAATATTTTTAAATTAGGTAAGAGAAGGGCTATGACTCATCAATCAAACCCATCCATCAAATTTAGGCAAGGAGAAGACATTACCCGTTCATTAACTCATGAATATATTTTAATCAATCCAAATTTAACATAATTATTTCGTCCTTTTGACACTTCTTTATTGATAGATACCAGCTTGCACCTTGGTCTTACAAAATAAAAGAAGGGCCATGTGCAGGATATCTAAGAAGTCTTCCAATATTTCCTATTGATCCTCAATATTAAAGGAACTTTTAGTAAAAGAGTAGAGCCTAATATTATAACTAGTTTACACTAACCTCCATCTTTTAAAGTCAAATAGCACATGGCCATCGAAGCGATTTTATGAAATCTATGAACCCAACTATAACTTAATTAAAAAAATATTTCTTAATACTATATCGTTTATGGAAGCTCTGAAATCCATAACAAAATTGAACTTTTAGGAGACAGTGGTAATAAGATTTTAAGGAGGGGGGGGGGGGGGGGGGGGAG
>ML263449.1:0-15422 GCA_005239495.1 Nicotiana undulata | reverse complement strand
AGGAATTCAAAGAGTTACGCTTTTGGCTGAATAAATGGATTCGTACGATAAGAATTCAAGAATATGGAATGTTTCCTAATGGTTCTGCAGCCTCTCGAAGATAAGTACAGACGTCTCCGTACCGATCCGCAAGACTCTACTAAACCTGCTCATGACCGTTGAGTCCTATGTAACCTAGTGCTCTGATACCAACTTGTCACGACCCCAAATCCTAACAGGCCGTGATGGCGCCTATCGTGGAACTAGGCTAAACGACCATCACTTTACTATGCTTTTGTTCAATCATAACAGTTCACAATTAGATAATCAGCAAGCAACCATAACATAATAATATAAATACGTCTTAGGCATTCCCTCAAGCACTCAGTATCAATCATCACTCAGTATCAATCATCACTCAGTATCAGCCCCGCGGGCAATCATCATCACTCAATCGGTACCGGCGCTCACTGGGGGTGTGTTATAGACTCCGGAAGGGCTCCTACAGCCCAAGCGCAATAATAACATAAGGCCTGGAAGCCTTCTCATCTCTCTCATGAGGCCTGGAAGCCTCCTCACATCACTCATAAGGCCTGGAAGCCTCCTCACCTCTCTCATAAGGCCTCGAAGCTTCCCCACATCACTCATAAGGCCTGGAAGCCTCCTCACATCTCTCATAAGGCCTGGAAGCCTCCTCACATCAATCATAACGCCTGGAAGCCTCCTCACATCACTCAGTCAGACACTTTCAATTAGCCCTTAGGCCATAAACAAACCGGGTTCTCGACCCAAAACAGTGTTTCATTTTTCAATAAATAGTATCAAAATACTCTGAGTGTCAAAACCATTTATCAGGAAAAGACTGAGTGTAATTCACAACATATCAAGTGAGGAAACACAGTAAAACAGTCCCCCAAGGGGTAAACAGATCGGCACTAGGCCCTAAACACGGCTTACAGCCCAAAACATATCATAAAGTATAAATACTAATTAAGCATAAGCTTAAAAATCGGTTTAGCAACTAAATGGTCGCCTAAATACGGAGATATTTTCAAAATTTCAATCTTTCCAGTTCAAAACCTGTAAAAGGGTGCATAGTTCGGGGTTTCATACCCTCAGGACAGGATTTCAAGACATTACTTACCTCAAAACTAGCCCGAAATTATTCCGCAACACGTTTGCCTCTCGAATCAACCTCCAAAGGCTCCAAATCTACCAAGTTCAGATTTTTATCATCAACATATGCTTAAGGAATAAATTCCAATTGAAAAATATCGAATTTAACTCAAAAATTCGACCCCCGAGCCCGCATCCTGAAACTCAAAATTTTTTACAGAAAAGTGTTCTGCATCTTCTCATGATTCCGTACATATAAAGAACACTAAAATCGGAGTCCGTTTGACCCTNACCCATAAATGAGTTTTAATGATCAAGACACTTACCTCTATGAAGAACACTGATTTCCTCTCTTAAAAATTGCCTCAAAAGCTTCTCCCCGGTCAAAAATTGGAAGAAAACTCGAAATTCTCGTTAAAATATACTGTTCACGCGTTCTACCTCTCCCAATGGATTCCTTGTGAAATTCTAATCAATTAAGGCTTTTGAATCACTCAATTTGACCTTATAATGAAGGAGATATGCAGGTTTTAAGATTTGCAAATAGTTCAGGTTTTTAATACGCCGTCAGGAGCAATTTCGTAATTAATTTGAAAAATTTAGGCAACCTTGGTAAAATGGCCATAAAATCCTCATACGATGCCCAAATTTGATGATTCTTTTTTCTACGGGTCTGTAATTACAATACGGATCTAATACTTCATTCAAATAAGTAATCGGAGCTCATTTGTTCAATATAATATCATTTATGCTCGAAGAAACGACGCCGAAGCATAAGAAAAACGAGCACAACGCAACAAAACCTATCCGAAACTCACCCGAGCTCCTCGGGACCCCGTACGAACATAATAACAAGTCCCATTACATAACTTGAACTTAGTCGAACATTCGGAACACTCAAAACAACACCAAAACACCAAATTTACGTCGAATTCAAGCCTAAGAACTTCTAAATCTCCAACTTTCGTCAATTCAAGCCTAATTCTACACTGGACATCACAAAATTATTCTGAACATATTCCTAAATCCCAAATCACCTAACGAAGCTATCCGAGCCATAATAATCCGCATTCCGAGGTCGTTTACCAATAAGTCAACTCTTAGTTGACTTTTCCCATTTTAAGGCTATTCTTAAGGACTAAGTGCCTGAATTCTCATTTAACCATTCCGTTTCCAAGACTATCAACTCTAACACATTAATAACAGAATAACCAATCTATAATAAGTCAATAACAACAATTATAATGCAGGTTTCACGTAACGACATACCGGGTCGTTACACATAGTTGACACAAAGCATCACATATTAGCAGAGTTGTATATTAGGTATGGAGTCAGGATTATACTGTATTTAGGCATCAAGTAGAAAGGGGCACAGGTCTGCAGTATTAGAAGCTAAGTAGAGGATGAAAACATAAAAGAAACAATGGTCATGTTGATATAGGAGAAACACAACCACATAGGTAAACATGAATGCTAGTTACATAAGAGTCAAACAGGGTCACATTGGATAACAAAAGGGAAAGCAGAATACCTATTAGACTAAAAGGGAGAGAGGCATCATAGAGTCATGCTAATTACATGGTAGACAATAGAACCATAAAATAAAGCACAAAAAGAACACCAAGTATATTAGCAAGAACTGAAACATATTGTGTTGAGGTACTGTAAACTTAAATTAGGGACATACCAGTCAAGGGTATAGAACAACAAAATGCAAGGAGACGGTGCAGCAAACAGCAGTATGCAGAACAAGAGAGAGAGAGCAGCAAGATAGTAGTGTACAGAAGCAAGAGAGCAACAAAGATTACTCAGTCTTTACTGAGTGGTCAGGAGAGGATGTATATGAAAACAAAGAAGACTCAGAACAACGTCAATGTTCTGAGTTTCAAGTATGCCTTGGTGATATGCAGTATACTAATGTATCAGTGTTCTCAATGTATCCGTATGTGTTATGCAAAGAGAGAAGACAGAGTATATATAGTGTTGAAAACGAGTGAGGAAAATAAAGTAAGAGTGCATAATTATGGAAATAGCAACCAATTAGTATCAATTAAAACATTAGACTCCTTTAATTAGGGAGTCAAGTTCAAACGGTGGAATCATGGTTAAATAAGGAAAAGGAATCAATTATAAGACTGATTTTAGTAAATTAGGGGCAATGAAATCATATAGCATATAATAAAAGCCAAATACATAGTACATAATTAAGGAAAGTTGAACTAATAGTATATTCATAAAGCAAAGTATGGTGTTAATTCTGAAAATCAGTCGAGGAAATCTCGAATGGAATCACAATTATAGGGAACCCAGTATAATCAAGGAAAGTATCACATAAGTAAGGGAATATTTTGAAAATCAGTACAGAATATACAAAATCACAAGTTCGAGGAAAATATCACGGCTAAGCAAAGAGATACACAGAGTCAATAGTGATCATCAGGCAAACAGTCATTAACCAGTATCAAATTGATAATTAATAGCACAAAAATAGGGAACCCCAAGAAAGGAATCACAGAACAATAAGACTGAGTCCCTAGCGACAAGAATCAGAGAATATATGAATGGCTTCACATGAAAATAAGCACACATAATCGAACGGGCTAAAATAAATAGGGCTTTTAGCATAATAGCTTAGAGAGCCATAAAACATAAAAGATCATTCCACATACAGTATGAGTCACTAAAATCATAAGTAAGAAAACATTTTTGAAAGGGGTTAAGAAACCCTAATTTTTAAATAGCAAGAATCGTTTTTCAGAGAAAAGAAATGTAGAAAAGCTTCGTAATACTGTAGATCTAGAGGAGATCTAAAAATAAGTTGAAGAATCATAACATTAGGGGTTTCGTGGAACCCAGAGAAAAAGAAAAACCTCAGAGGTGGCACCGGCTTAAGCCGGAGTAGGTCGTAGATCGTTACCATGGGAGATGAGTTGGACTGCTCCAAGTTTTCCTGAGAGCCCTAGAGTATCACTGGACCGGTACAAGGGGTGTGGATGACCATGAGATAATGAAGACCCAAGGTTTCCGGTGAGAAACCAACCGGAGAGGGTGGACGGAACTCATCGGAGAAGAAGAAGTCAGTGAGATTTCTAGAGAGAACTAGAGCGTCACAGAGAGAGATAGAGAGATAGAGAGAGAGTGAGTCGTGAAGAATGAGGGTCTGGGGGGGGGGGGGGGGGGGGTAGGTCATAGGATTAATTATGGTAACTAATAATCTGGGCTGTTGATTCAAATTGATCAACGGCTCAGATTGATCAAGGGGTTGGGCCGGGTAGGAATTGGGTTTGGGCTGGGTGAATTGGGTTAATAAATCAAGTGGGGCTGGGGTTAAACAATTGGCTAAGTTTTAAATAGAGAATAGGCCAAATGTTATATATCCAATTTAAATAGGATAATTAATTAATTAAAATATCTAATAACTGCATAAAATAAAATTAAGACCAAATAAATGAAATTGAGACGATTAACTAGCGTAAAAATATAAAAAAGATCAATTACAAATTTTATAAACGATATAAATGTACATTTGTGCCATTATTGCAAAATTGCTATAATTAACCAAATGATGCCAATCATTGGCTAATTTAGGGAATAATTAAATCCTAAATAAATTGAATAGGATTATGAATAATATATTGAGTAAGAAAATGTCTGGAAATTATTTATAGCACCGTTTATGCATAATTATAGAATATAAAACATTAAACAAACATAAAAATAATTTGATAAAAATACGAGAAATTATGGGAAAATATCAATTACTTTAAGGAGTGATTTTGAAGGTACATATGTAAATTTGGAAATAATTTGAGTAAAAATTGGGTATCAACAGCTGCCCCTCTTTACCCGGAAAGATGAAAGCGTTGTCGGGTAAAGATATGATGGCCAATTTTTGACCGAAGGGAAATAACATGCAACATTTAGACCGTACCATGGCTTCTGAGTTGCCTACATATCCCTGGTTTTACAGGAATCAGGCCGTATGTAGTTCAGGAATTACCGGTGAAGTATACCGGTGACGCTTGACAAGAACGGACGCAAGGTGCGAGGTAAGGTAAATATAGGAAGGTTTATGGGGTCGTTTTACAGAACTGGTGCGGTACACTCCTGCCTAGCTGGATGTCCTGGCCGGATTACCTGAAAACAAATGACAAGTGTATATTGTGCGAAATTTAAATATGATGCAGATTCCCGTTGGATTATAAATGTTGTCTTCGGACGGTTGAGGATGACGTCCTTAGACCATGATGTCCTGGGCCATGAATCGCTTGATGCGGGATTCGCAAGCTGAAATGATGTTCTCGGGCCATGAGTGATACGCTCAAATTACACTTTTAAATAGTGTAAAGCGGTCAAAGTCAAATATAATAACCCAACGAGGTTGGGGTCGAATCCCACAGGGAATAGGTGTGAAAATGTTACTTTGATAGTGTGATTCTTAACTCAAATCATAATTCCATTCCATTAGTAAATGGGGAGATGGGGGTTGGTTGTGTAGTAAACTAATAGAAGTAGTAGCAATGAGATTTACTTAAAAGTATAGTTAATATGATTAGGTGAACCAAGGTTGTGTCCCCTTTTAATGACGTGTAATGCAAATGGGTATTAATATGATATATTTCTAATGGGAAGTTCTTGATATGCAATTGATTTCTAGATGGCTACCCAATATTTTCCAATAATAGAGTAGTATTTCCTCTTTATAATTTTCCCAAATATAAAAGAGTTGCAATGAAATCCAAATCACTTTATGCCAAATAAAACCATCTTATCCCTAAGTGATTCTATTAAACAAGGTTTAAAGCCTTGAGTCTTTGATATTTACTCTTACCAATTCTAACCCACTTTTCCAAGCTAAGAAAGAATTTATGGCATAAGTTAATGTTTGCAACCACTAACAAGAAATGTACAATGAAGAGTAAATAAATATCAACAACCCATTATGCATATATTCAATGTTAAATACCCAAATACATAACACCCATTTAGGGTCCACAACCTTAGTATTTAAGGCTAGCTACTCATAATAAATGACAAAAAGCTAAGAGTATTAAGTGTCATGAATGCTTACAAACCAAGAATGAAGTGTTATAATGCTTCCAAAAAGAAGAGAATAATCTAATAGGCGAATGTTCTTCAAAGACTGGACAAGAATGACCCATAAAACCCAAGTAAATCCTTTTATAGTGGGCCAAAGGTCGGGTGGGTCACAGACAAAAATACCCCTGCATACAGGTTATGCGATCGCATTCCTATCGAATATCAGGAATGCGGATCGCATCCTTCTTGTTCTCATCGCATAACTAAACCCTAGTTTCCTGGTCGTCACCGCATTGTTGATTTGCGGTTCGCATTGTTGATGTGCGACCGCAGATTGACATCGCATTCTTGGTGCAGCTTCAGGCATCGGAGATTCTGCGGTTAAGTATGCGGTTCGCATGTGAGTTATGCGATCGCATACTTGACCGCATTTTAGCCCTTGAGATTGGCCCATCTTTTCTGTTGCGGTCTGCGATCCCTGGGTAAAAAAGGCGTTTCGCATTTGAGTTATGAGACTCTATCTTGTCAGATATGAGATCGCATAGTGTTGCTCCCCTCACTTTTTAGCTTCTTTGCTTTCTTTTCATGGTCTTGAGTATTTACATCTCATGCACTACAAAACATCAAAATTCTATAAGTATAAAGGGCAAATGCTCTTGAAACAAACTATAATTTAAGTAATTTGGTATTAAATGTGCCGAAATTCTCCGGCACATCAACACCCCAAACTTAAACTCTTGCTTGTCCTCAAGCAACTAAAATGACTATATCCTAACATAGACTTAAACTACAAGACCAGAAGAAACTATGACCAAGGACAGTGTTAAGTGCCAGTAATATAAGCATGCATTTCATCCATTTATCCGTCATGAACAATTACTACTATTTATATGGAAACTACTCAACTTGTGCACTTTGAGCCTCGATCAATTTGACTAAATGTTACTTTCGGCTGAGTGCGCATGCACCCGACTTCAAGAACTCAACTACTGTTACGCCTCACAGATCATGTGCCCTTACCAAAAAGAAAGAAGGTCCCCACTTGCAATATTTACGAAGACAAAACGGGGGAAATATTTACCAAGACACTCAAACTCACAAAGATTTCAAGTGCTACAACACATCATACCATAGGCTTGCCCTTATTTTAATTCATAGCATATTCAAGAATATTCGGTTGGAGATCCATAAGGGCTTTATGAGCTTGTAATTTAGGTTTAGGTAAAGGTGGGATACACATTTGGGAAAATGGCTACACCCTCCTTGAATACTACTAACATTTTTCTTTCTTGATGCACTTTGTTTCTATTCAAACCACATGGCCTCATTCGCATCTAGTTACCAACAAAGAACCACTTTAAATACCTCAATTAGTCTCTTCAAAGCTCCCATATTCTTTTTGTATTTTCCTTTTGTATTTGTCTTTTGTACTTTTCTTTTGGAGCTTGATTTCAAGAGAGTACCTTTTCGGCTTCCACCTTGACACTATACCCCCAACTTAGGCTTTTTTTTTTCAAAGGGAAAGGCTAGTATTGAGGTGACCAAAAAAAAAGTGCTCAAATGAGATAACTAGTGATAATATATCTACAAAGGTGGCTCAAAAGGCTAACGGGGTTTTCGAATAACACAAAGAATGCCTAAAGTCATTTCTCCAACCAAACATAATTATCATTAGCATTGAAAAACCAACCGGGCAAGTTCTAGATGATGGACGCAAGCATAAGAATTATTTATACAAGCACTAACACACATGGCACATGACTGTTCGATTCAACATCGTTTTAGCTCAAGAGTCAAGGATCGACAACTCGAAACCTTCATTATTTGCATGTATAATTCTGCGTACACATAGAGTCAACAGGCGAGCCTCAAGTACACATAGTTGG
The DNA here is from genome assembly GCA_005239495.1 of Nicotiana undulata. Classification (NCBI taxonomy): domain Eukaryota; kingdom Viridiplantae; phylum Streptophyta; class Magnoliopsida; order Solanales; family Solanaceae; genus Nicotiana; species Nicotiana undulata. The sequence goes on along the minus strand of ML263449.1, from coordinate 7,398 downwards.
TTTTATTTTTAACACATTATTTATATAGGAAGGGTATGGATTATTTACAGACACATTATGCTTGAGACTAGACACTTGCACTAAACTGGTCAATATGTTTCGTCCAGGTGCCGTGGTTCTACTACTACACCCTTGGAAAAGAACCCGGCGAAGAAAAACCAACGGGAATTCATTGCTAACAACTAAGGAGAACCCTACCTAATTTAACGACTTGTTTGTGACTGCAAACAAGAGTTAACGGTAATGAAATACATTAGTACTACAAAAGGTATATGTACATCTGGTTTATTGACAACTTGGAGATATCTCATACCTAACAAAATAAAAATGACAACATACATAACATAAAACAAAACAAAATACAAGTACAATATCCTCCAAGTTGTCACAAAAGCATAAATACAGCACCACCCCCAACAAAGAATCATGCATTGTCCCCAATGCATAAGAAATGTAAAGACAAAGTGAGGGGCTCCCTGGGGCGCACTACGCGCTACGTTAGTCGGTGGTCTGCTGGGTAGTAGAAGTGCTGCTCCCGTCTTTTGACTGCGGAATTGCGACCGGGACAGCTTTGTCCACCAAGGAGCGCTGAATGGCAATCTGTAGCTGCTCCTCCTCAACCGCCTTTGTAACTGTGGTGGCAGCAACGCCCTTTCCCTTCTTCTGAGGGCCTTGCTCCTCATCATCGGACCATGAAGACCCCTCGTCTGACCCCTCACCCTCAGAAGCTGAAGAGTGATCAGATTTCTCTCCAGAGGGTATATCAACTGGTGCAGCAGGAGGAGGAGGTGAAGGGACAAGCGGGGTGGCCTGGGCTGTCATAAGAGTAGAGAAATCAAGCCCTAGCCCAGGCTGGGAGGTGCCCTCTCCTTGCTCCCCCTCCTTAGGCAGAAGCGAAGAGAAATAAAACTCCAAATGTTGTAGCCGGTGGAGCTCCGTCTTCAGAGTGGACACATCGGTCCGGACCTCTGGCAAGTATCTAACCTCACCTCGCTCCACCTTCTCGATGCGAGCCTCAAGTTCTTGGAGGCGACCCTCGAGAGCAGTCACGAAAGACTGAATAGGAGTACGGGACTGCCGGATCAAAGTGGGAAGCTCACTCACAAGCTTGTCGACCTTAGCATTGGTGTGCTGAGCTAGGTGACCAAGCTGAGAGAGAATAGGCAGCGGGATGGCCGAGGGGGTACTGGCACTGGCATCTGGTTAGGAGGAAGTAGTGGATGGCAATGTCGGAGACGGCTGAGACTCTGAGGGCAGTGCAGAAGGCTGAGGCTCTGAGGGCTCATCCTCTGTGGGGATATGCATAGGGATGACTGGAGGTGCAACTGCTACTATGGGCCTCGCATCACTGATGCGAGTAATATTGATATCCTTGTCGGCCTTTGCATTCTTGTCACAGGAAGGTAGAAGAGGTACCTCAGCATCCCGGCATAATGCAGTAATGAGGCAAGGGAAAGGGAATGAATTCTTCTTCTGCCAAGCTCGGACCCTAATCTGTTGGAAAATAATGTCGGCCACATCCACAGTGATCCCTGATATAATGCAGGCAACGACAATGGCTTTCTCGATGCTTATATCTGTTTCGTTCCTTGAGGGAATCAGGCAGGAGACAACAAAAGATATCCAGAATCTCCCCTCCCTTGTGATATCCTCTTTGTAAATCTTGTGGGCAGGAGAGATCAAAGCCGGAGTCCCCCTAGCAATCACAGAGGCGACCCAAGTACGCTCTCCATCATGGTTGGCCACCTTGGCCTCGTATTCTGCTGTACTCGGGCTTGGTGTTGAGAAATAATAAGCATGAATAGCTTCCCGGTGGAAGGCTACTTCCACCCCCCTGACTAGCACTTGCTCACTAAAGATCGTGTTCCTCTTGTGATGGGCATTTCGAGAAGCAGCGTAAGAGGCATAAAATTCTCGCACCATCGTTTCATTGTACTCTCCAAGGGGTTCGGTGAAACATTCCCATTTTCTAGCTTTTATGTTGTCTAGAATATTGGGGAACCGCTCTTACAGGCCCTTGAGATTGAGCCTTTTCTCAGGAAAGATCTTTCATGTGCTCAGACCCTCCCGGTACAGCTGTCTAGACAGGGGCAACGAAAAGTGCAGCTGATAGTCATCCCCCTATTTCCTCCGTACATCGGCTTCCAAATTTACCTCCGGTTCAGTGTCCCCCTCATCAGATTGGGAGGAGCTGTCAACTATGTTCTGTGGAGGTGCGTGTCTTGCACGCTTGGATGGCTGTGCCGGCTTGCTTGTGAAAGTTCTCTTAGCAGCGGGGGAAACATGCTTGCGACCCATTTCTGCAACGAGAAAATAATTGTGAGTGGATGGACGGACAAAATAAACATCAAGGATGAAAACATGCACCCATGTACAGAAAATTACACTTATGCGACGTGGCATGCAATCGCATTACCATAATGCGAATCGCAAAAAAGTCGCAAGAGGACACACAGGTTAACAAACAGACTGATGCGATGGCATATGCGATCGCATAACCATCATGCGGTTCGCATACGCATCGCAGAAGTGCATGGACAAAAATGGACTCAGTAATGCGATCGCATAATCCTCCGCAAAAGTGAACATGCGATCGCAGACAGGTCGCATAATGGGAGTTGGGAGGGGGAGTGCACTGTGCGTGCATGCGGCACAGATGCAATTCGCATTTTGAATATGCGACCGCAAATGCGCTGCATAAGTTGTCTTCTCAAAGGAGACTAGGGCTAGATTTGCGATGCAAATGCGGTCCGCATTTGAGAAATGCGAATCGCAGAGTCTATGTTAAGCCCTAAAAATGGCGGATTCGCTTCAGGGCAATTCCCCAGTCGACCCTTCCCCCTCCCCTATACGACTGTACTAAAAAGACAAGGTGAAAAGCGGAAAAAAAAACACAGCACATCAACGCATATAACAAGTCCATAGCATATATGAAATTCAAGCAAACCTTAGATAACAGTGAGGGAAGAGAGACCCATACCAGAAGAGAGACGAGCAGTTGAGCCTGGAAGAGGAGTAATGCAATGGATTGTTGATGCACTGGGAAATTGGGTTTGAGTTTTCCGTTGTTTCCCTCTTCTTTTCTTTTTGTGTTTTGTTGTTTCTTGTTTTTTTTTTTTTTGTTTATGTGGGGCAACGTGTGAGCGAGATGAGGGACTTACCTGGGGAGCAGAATGCGGTGCACTATGCAATAGCATACGTGTAATGCGGTTCGCATAGTGCACCCTTGCATCGCATAATGGCCATCAGATGCCCTAAACTTTCTGTTGATGTCTGCGACGCAAATGCGAAACGCATACTGGTAATGCGGTCGCATCTGCGCTGCATACTGGCCAATTTGCTCGCTGCTTGGCTTTTAAATGCAATTGTCGACCCTATCTTTTGCGATTGCCTGAGCTATCTGCACTCACACTCGTTAAATGTCTCCACGAGCCACATTTATGGGAAAACAAAAATAGAATAGAAAGAAAACATAGAAACTGTTACCAAACATGGGTTGCCTCCCATGAAGCGCTTGATTTAACGTCGCGGCACGACGAAATTGGTATTCCTTTGGGGTCATTCATCAATGGGACAAAGACCATCTGTTAGAGCTAATTTTTCTACCACATGCCTCTCACCATCGATGCCCAAGTAATGTTTGATGCGTTGGCCATTCAACTTGAACGTACGAAGTCCGTCCTAAGTTGTTAGTTCCACAACACCAAAAGGAGAGACATTCACCACTTTGAACGGGCCGGACCAACTAGATTTGAGTTTTCCCGGGAAGAGTTTGAGTCGGGAATTGAATAGTAACACCAAGTCACCAGTGTGGAACTACCGTTTCAGGATTTTCTTGTCATGGACAACCTTCATCCTCTCTTTGTACATAGCTGCGATCTCATAAGCATGGAAGCGAAATTCCTCCATTTCGTTGAGTTGATTTAGCCTCAAATTCGCAGCTTCATCCCAATTCAGGTTCAACTTCTTGAGTGCCCACATGGCTTTGTGTTCAAGCTCCACGGGTAGATGACATGCTTTTCCAAACACTAGCCTCTATGGAGAAGTACCTATAGGAGTTTTGTATGCTGTTCGGTAGGCCCATAGTGCATCATCCAGCTTCCTTGACCATTCGGTCCGGTTTGCATTAACAGTTTTAGCTAGGATGTTCTTTATCTCCCTTTTGGAGACTTCGACTTGGCCACTCGACTGAGGATGATAAGGCGTCTCCACCTTGTGCTTCACACCATACTTTTCCAATAGGCTATTGAAAGCCTTGTTACAAAATTGGGAACCACCGTCACTGAGAATTGCTCTAGGGGTGCCAAACCGTGTGAATATTTTTCTTTTCAGGAACGCGGTCACGCTCCTAGCTTCATTGTTTGGCAAGGCAACGACTTCAACCCATTTGGACACATAGTCCACAGCTACGAGAATGTATTTCATCCCACAAGAGCTTACAAACGGCCCCATAAAGTTGATACCCCATAAATCAAAAATCTCAACCTCCAGTACAAAGTTCATCGGCATCTCATGTCTCTTGGAGATTGACCCCTGGCGTTGGCATTAGTCACAAACTTTGACCATTTGATTTGCATCATGATAGAGAGTTGGCCAATAATATCCACATTCAAGTACTTTCGCCGCCGTCTGGTTCCCTCCATGATGACCCCCCACCGGTGAGTCATGACATTCCTTAAGAATTGGCATCACTTCTTCTTCCGGAACACATCTTCGAATAATGTTGTCCGCACAGATGCGGAACAAAAATGGTTCCTCCCAATAGTATTGACGGCATTCCCTCAAAAATTTCTTCTTCTGATATGATTCCAATCCATCCGGAATAAGCTCACTCACCAAATAATTTGCAATGTCAGCATACCAAGGAGCTGAAGAGGAGGATAATGCCAGAATATGCTCATCAGGGAAAGCATCATCAATATCTAAGTCATCTCTTGGGCGCCCGTTTTCTTCAATTCGAGAGAGATGGTCCGCAACTTGATTTTCAGTGCCCCTCCGGTCTTTGACCTCAAAGTCAAATTCTTGCAATAGAAGGACCCACCGGATCAACCTTGGTTTTGCATCTTTCTTCGCCATAAGATAGCGAAGAGCAACATGATATGTGAAGACTACCACCTTGGATCCCAAAAGATAAGCCCGAAATTTCTCAAAAGCATTGACAATAGCAAGAAGCTCTTGCTCTGTCACTGTGTAGTTCATTTGGGCCCCGTTAAGAGTTTTGCTCGCATAGTAGATAGGATGGAGAATTTTGTTGTGCCTTTGACCCAATACCTCTCCAATAGCTACACCACTGGCGTCACACATCAACTCGAATGGAAGAGACCAATCCGGTGTGACAATAATGGGTGTCGTGGTGAGCTTTTCTTTAAGCTCCTCAAATGCTTTTAGGCATCCTTCATCGAACAAGAACTAGGCATATTTTTCAAGGAGTTTGAACATAGGGCTTGCAATTTTTGAAAAGTCCTTGATAAAGCGCCGATAGAATCCGGCATGACCAAGAAAGCTTCGGATGCCTTTCACTGAAGTTGGAGGAGGGAGTTTGGAGATAATTTCAATCTTTGCCCGATCGACCTCAATGCCCTTCTTTGAAATTTTGTGCCCCAAAACAATCCCTTCATCAACCATGAAATGACATTTTTCCCAATTGAGCACAAGATTGGTTTCTTCACACCGTTTTAGCACTTGGCGGAGGTTGTCAAGGCAATGCTCAAATAATTCACCCACCACCGAGAAATCATCCATGAAGACTTCCAAGAAATCCTCCACCATATCGGAAAATATGGACATCATACATCGTTGAAATGTGGCCGGGGCATTGCACAGCCCAAAAGGCATCCGACTAAAAGCAAAGGTGCCATACGGGCAAGTGAAAGTTGTTTTCTCTTGATCTTCCAAGGCGATGTCGATTTGGTTTTAGCCGGAGTATCCATCAAGGAAGCAATAGAAAGATCTTCCCGCTAGTCGATCAAGCATTTGATCAATAAAAGGCATAGGGAAATGATCCTTGCAAGTAGCATTGTTTAGCTTCCGGTAGTCCATGCACACTCTCCATCCGGTGATTGTCCGCGTAAGAATAAGTTCGATCCTTTCGTTGTGGATCACTGTCATGCCTCCTTTCTTGGGCACACATTGCACCGGACTTACCCACGGACTATCTGCAATGGGGTAGACAACCCCGGCATCCAACCATTTGATTATCTACTTTTTGACCACCTTTTGCATAGAGGGGTTTAACCTTCTTTGATGCTCTACGCTTGGTTTGCTCCCTTCTTCCAGTTGAAATTTATGTTAACATATGCCGGCGGGAATTCCCCGGATGTCCGATATTGTCCATCCAATCGCTTGTCGGTGCTCCCGCAAGACATTTAGCAATGCATCTACCTGCACATCATTCAACAAAGAAGACACGATTACGGGTAAAGTATTATTAGAGCCAAGAAATTTGTACCTCAAGTGTGATGGAAGTGGTTTGAGCTCAAGGTGTGGTGGCTCCATGATTGAAGGTTTTGCGGGTGGCGTCATTCAATTCTCTAGGTCGAGGGAAAGCTTCTTTGGTGCATATGTATAGGATCCACGCCCTTCCAATGTGTTGACCACCTCCGCATAACCCTCAATGTTCTCATCATCAAAATTTACCAAAATTGCCGCCAATGCCTCTCCGAGGCCCTCTTCTTCCATTTTTACCTCGGCGGCATCCTCTAGCTCATCAACCACATCAATTACCGAAATTCCTTCATAAGCACTTGGCAACTTCAAACCTTTGCTTGCTTGGAAAGTGACTTCTTCATCATTCACCCGGAATTTGATTTCATGTCGTTCAGAGTCCATCAATGCCCTTCCCGTCGCAAGGAATGGCCTCCCTAGAATGATAGGAATCTCTTTGCCGACCGCGCAATCCAAGATGACAAAGTCGGCCGGAAGAAGGAACTTCCCCACCTTTACTAGAACATCATCAACAATGCCCAAGGGTTTCTTTATAGTTCGATCGGCCATTTGCAAACGCATGCTAGTTGGTCTTGACAATCCCTATCCCGCTTGCTTGTAAATAGCAAGAGGCATCAAATTTATACTAGCACTGTTGTCACAAAGTGCTCTAGCAAAATCTCTCAACCCAATGGTACATGGAATAGTAAAAGCTCCCGGGTCTCCCTTTTTCTCCACGGTTGAAGTAGTAATTATTGAACTAACCCGATGAGTCAAACTTACCACCTCATTCTTTGTTGTTCTCTTCTTTGTCATCAACTATTTCAAATACTTGGCAAACCCTGGCATTTCTTGGAAGGCTTCCAAGAATGGAATATTCACTGACAATTGCTTCCAGATGTCGTAGAATTGTTCGAACTTCCCATCATCCGCTCTTTGTGCAAACCGTTGAGGAAATGGAGGACTAGGTCTAGG